>JANAVB010018200.1:6611435-6658363 GCA_029216955.1 Iris pallida | reverse complement strand
TGCAGAGGCCTGATCGGTCTGAAGTCTTTGAAGGTGTCCGGGTTGTCTTTCTTGGAATGAGGATAATGTGAGCGGAGGATATAGATTTTGGATAAGTGGCTCCTTGGAAAAATACGGTGGTGGCATCTCCAAGGTCGGACTTAATGATATCCCAGCAAGTGCGAAGAACACCCCGCTGAATCCATCAGGACCCGGAGCGCTGTTAGCATTAATGGACCATACAGCGTTCTTAATCTCTTCGACAGAGGGGAGAGCGCATAGGCAAACTTGTCTCTGTCGCAAATCAGGAGGGATCTCGGCCAGGAAACCGTCATCTTTTATCACGTCCTCTAGCAAATATGTTGAGAAATAGTTCGTGGCGGCCGTCCGAATGTTCTCCTGATCATCCAGCAGTTGACTAGTATCATCGCGGATGCGATGAATCTTCAGTGCGCTTCTGCGTCCTTTACATTTGTGGAAAAACCAGAATTCTTGTCTCCTTCCAAGTCCCAGGTTAATCTAGCCTTTTGTTTCCAGAATTCAGTTTCGACCCTGATTCTAGACTTAAGAATGGCCTTGGTTAGGTTGAGAGAAGCGCGATTCTCCTGTGACCCGAATAGGGCGAAGTTGATCTCCGCACGGGTGACATCGTCTTCAGCATCTTTAATGGCCTGAAAAATATCACCAAACGCAATTTTGCTCCAGTCCGTGAGGGCTCTTCTAGTAGCTTTCAGTTTGGAAGCAAATCTGACCAGAGGTTCTGGGTGATTGACCGAAGCCCAAGCCTCTTCCACGATGTGCATGAACTGGGGGTGGTGCCAGAAGTCCAGGAAGCGGAAGGATTTTTGGATGCGGTTATGAAGATATTAATCTCGAAAGGAGGGGGGCTGGTCGGATTCAGTGGAGTTCAGATTCGACGATTACTAGTCAAGCCCAAATCGACCAACTGTCGTTAACCATGGCGCGATCAAGGCGAGAGTATTGCCTACGCAAACCATCTTGCATGTTGCACCAAGTGAACCGATTGCCGTGGAAGGGGATGGCGGTAAGGTGGGCGGTTAAGGCAAAATTATTGAAGTCTTCCATGGCCGAATGGGGGGGTCGCTCCCCCAGATTTCTCCTCTCTGCAAGAGTCCGTGTTAAAATCACCGATGCACAGCCATGGCAAATCATCGTCGCTCCCAAAGCACTCTACGCTCCGGGATGCTGCAGCTCCCATGGATGGCCGAAAGAAGGATGCGGGACTTGAAGGTGGGTGTTCGACCCAACAGAGAGGGCTTGGGGGAGTCGTTTATAATGCCGAAGCGAAAGTCAGCTGCGAAGAAGATCCAAATATCGTGACTCCCGGAGATTGCGGTGGGAAACCCAGCTTGAGTTGAATTTCTTTCATTCTTTTGTGTTTAATTTTGGGTTCATAATGACAAGCAGATCAATCCGATGGGCTTTGGTGAGGCTGCTTATCCGATTCATAGTTTGTTTGTTCCAATGCCTCGAACATTCCAAGAAAGAATGTTAGGCATTAAGGGAGGGGGTAGAGGTGGTTTGCAGCTTTGCGGCAGATCTCGTGGTCATCGCCGTATGCTGCCTTTGTTTCTTGGATTTCTTCTTTTTTTTTTTTGAGGGTTGTTTCCTGGGATGGGCGGACGGTTCAAGATACCTGTCTGAACTCGGGTGAACGCTAGCGCCTGGGGGGAGATGTCAGAGTCTTCGCATTCCGCCAGGGCGCAAAGAGGATTGTCTCGATCAAGGAACCCCGCTTGCTGAGCCTGCCAAAATCTGCCAGAGAGCGGGGAGTGCGGGCGAGGAGGAACGGTGGCCGATCGAAGGGAGATGAATGGCTGCGGACGGAGCCCCGACCACCGCGCCGATGGAGTGCGCTCTGAGGTCAGCCGAAGACTGGACTCCAGAGTCTCTGAGGAGGAGGCTTGGGGGGAGCAGCGATGGAGAGAGGGGTGATGATGGGGGTTTTGGAGGGGACGATGTCAGGAGGGGTGTTAGGAAGGCCACCGGGGATGTTCGACTCCGGAGAGCGTCATCCGGATCGGTCGAGAGCTTCAAAGGAGTTATGAAGAGTGATGGCAAGTGAGGGTGATTGGGGATTGGAGGTGCGATCAGCGTCCTGCTGCTCAGGGCGACAACAGCAGATTCTGAGACCAATGATCCGCAGGAATTGAGTATAGTGATGGCGAGAGAGGGTGTGGGTGCGGAGAGATCAGCGGAATGAGTTTGTGAACTCTGAGCGGAGGAGCGTGTTGGGATGAATCCGCGTTGTTTGGCGGAATGATGAGCCAAACATGCCCCCGCTTTCCTGGGGACAGGTTTCTTGAGTTCAGGGTGAGCACGAAGCAGTGTTGTAGAGAGTGTCCGCTCATCTGGCAGTGTTGACAGAAAATATGCTGTTGTCGTAAACCAGTGCTTGCCTGAATGATTTATCTCCGAGTTCTAGCTCTATCTCCGAGGGTGGCTCGATAGCAAGGTCCAGCTCTACGCAAATCTTTGCATAGTTGCATTTAGAGAGGTTTCTCGTTTCTTCTGCGATGGCGACAAGGACCCCGAAAGAGCTGGCGATCCTCTTGAGGGCCGCAGCAGGGAAGCACACTAGGGGGAGATTGGGAAGGGTGATCCAGGAGGTGATGATGGTCGAGTCGATCTTTGGGTTAAATTCGGAGACCATTTGACAATTTTGGCGAACTGCTTGTCAATTTTGATCGTGCCTTTCGACCACACTTTGCTGTAGTCTTGATCTGAGTAAAGATGAAGGAACAGGTGTTTGGGTCTAGAGGGGCTATCCGGTAAGTCGCCGAAAGACCCCAACTGGAGATGGCCTCCCGGACGATTGTTAGTTTGGGACATCCGGAATCGAACTTGAGAATCATAGTTCTGCTGAAGGGAGGAGAGAGCGGATCTCCTCGCTCGAGAAAGGGACCCGAATAGGTATCCGTCAGTCGGGGGGTCAGACAGACTCTGGCAGGACCACTTCAGCAGCCGGAAGAGGGTCAGACCGAACCCTATCAGGCCTAAGAGCATCCGCAAAGGAGAGGGAGTTGGGGGAGGTTCTGAATGCCGACGAATTCAGGCCAGAGGGGTGCCACTACTCAAGGAGGGGGCTGCAACGGCAGGGGCCCTGCGAGAGAGGGGATCTGCGGGAGGATCACCAAAACATCAGCGAGGGGCGGGGGAAGGGCACCAGCAGTGATTTGAGAGCCCACCCCAGCAGCAGCTGGGGTAAAGGAGGCTTGCGCTAATGAAGAATCCGAGCAAGCAAAGGTCTGAGGGAGGAAGGGAACTACCCGGCGACTGCCCGGGAACCGAGGTCGGACCCCAGGGGGCGGTCCGAGAGTGCACCGGAGAAGTACTCGTGACCTTAGGATGAGAAGGAAGCTCCACCACTGGAGATGGCCGGGGGAGCGGCCTGGTGTGGAGGTCCAACCGGGAGTATGCGGAGTTGGGCTACCCTAGAGCAACCGGGGCGTATCCCTGCTCCGGGGACAAGGGGGATGAGGGGGTTGGCCGCTGCCGGCTAGCGCAGCTGAGGTGGCCGGAGAAGCGCCAAGGGGCTCCCGAGAGGGGGGCAACCTGCGCTGGGGCAATTGCGCACTGGAGAGAGCGAAGGCGGCCACGTGCGCGAGGGGAAGCCCCACCATCTGCGCAAGGGGAACAGCGGGAAGACCACACGAATGTGGGGGGGCGTTCGTACTGGCCAGAGCGCGAGGGGAGACCGAACTGCGCTGAACCACCAGTGCCAGGGGGAGAGAAGGAGTCAGCCACATAGGAGGGCCCACGTGCTGCGCAAGAAGCTTGCGCGCAGGAGCGGTCGTCGGACCGTGCAAGAATAGAGCCCATGCTGCTCCTAGTGCTGCACAAAGGACAGGCGGCGTTAGCGGGTCAACGGACCGCGCAGGAGAGATGAGCCCAGGCTGCTCCATATGGATGGGCCCACAGCAAGGAGGTACCAGCCTCTGCGCAAACAGAGGATGACCCAGAGGCGCAACGAAGGGCAAGGTGCATCGACCGAGGAGTCAACGCACTTGGCCCGAGACTCAAGCCCCCCGAGGTGCATGCCCACGTGGGTGAGCGAGACAGAAAGGACTTCCGCGAGCCATCACACGCCACCGGTGGGGGAACCGAGGAATGGGTGGCGTCGGTCGGATGCTGAACTCCGGAGAATGGTAACCGGGGCCACCGCAGGGGAGCTGCTGCCGGCGGCGAGAGAGGGCGAAGCACTGTCAGCGACGGGCGGCCAGCTCAGGGGGCGGCCAGCTCAGGGGGGCGCCACCGAAAAGAGGGACCGCCGGAGCAGCTCCACGGAACGATCGACCAGGTCCACGAGGTCCTTCGGCCATCTGGATCGAGGAGGTCGGAGGGAGAGGGAAACGCCCAGAAGGGGGAAGACGACGGGTCAGCGGGGCCGAGCCCACCGCAGGGGTGGGTGACGGCGCGGCCTGGGCTTCCCCAGAGAAGAAGGAGAGCGTAGAGTGATCCCTTCGCGTCGGCAGTCCCTACGACAAGAGACAGGATGACCTTAAAGAAGGCGGGGTCCCAAATGGAGGGAAGAGAGGATCGGGGGGTCGACGCCTCCGTCCGAAGCGTGCACGGCCGGTCGTAACCGCTCGACAGGACAAGGAGACCACCCTCCTGGAGGCTCTCGCCAAAGTACGGTTCCACACGTCGATGACGACCGCGGCGAAGGGTGAGGCGTCCGAGCCGGCAGCCGGACTGGCGGGAGGGCGGGAGCGCCGGTCGACGGTGGGAGCCAAGCCGGAAGAGGGGGGAGGAGAGGGATCGGGGGGGGGGGGGGGGAGGGGATCAACAGCCATGTTTTTCATTTATATATATTATATATATATTATATATATATATATAATATATATATATATTTATATTTTGATATATTTTATATAATATATATATATATTAATATATATACATTTCAATATAAATATATATATATTATATATATATATATAAAGTTATAAAATATATATAATATCTAATATATATATATATATAGTATATATTTATATATTTATATATATATATATATATATTATATATTATATCTATATATTTTACATATAGTATATAATTATATATATATATTATGTTTATATATAGATTATATATATATATATATATATATAATTATGTATATAAATTTTATATATTATATATTAATTATTATATATATATTATATATATATATATATATATATATATATATTTAATATATTATATATAATAGATTTGCTATAGATATAGTCTAATTAGTGAGTCAGTTTAGGAAAGGACCCAATAAGCCTAACCTGGCCAAATTGACAGCAAGTTGACCAAGTTGACAAAGTCAACTTTGGGTCAAACTTGATCCAAATGACTCAAACGGACTTGAAATGGTTTGATAACTTAAGTTTGACCTAAACTTAGACTAGTTGACTCTGACTTAGGTTTGACCTAGTTTGACCAGAATGGTTAACAGAGTTGACCAAGGGTTGACTTTGGCCTAGTTTGACTAGAATGGTTGACCAAGAGTTGACTTTGACCTAGAATGACCTAGAATCATAGATCATGTATGTAGATTACTTTTTATTTCATATAGACACTTTGTAACCTATGGTTTATCTGAATAGGACTCAGATACTCCAGTTCGGACTCTTATTCTCATCACATAGTCGAGAAACTAGGCTAGTACATTCTATGACCATTATACTTGTTAGGAATTATATTATTTCATAGTTTATTTACTTGATGCTGACACGACATTATCACGGATTAGTACTATATGGATCTTTACATGAGATGTTATCCCCTCGGTGCATCGAATACATCATGTCATGTGCTTTTCACGAACATCATGTATTTTATGGACTCTTAGTTATTCATGTATACTCATGTGCTTTCATGTACTCTCATGATCTCATGAGCTTCATGTATAAACTATCATGTGCAATAACATAACCTGTCTAGATCCTTGTATTGATTGGGGCATGGGGGAGTAGAAATAGTCATGTGAATAATTCTAAAGTAATGTAATCATGTTATAACTCTGTAGTGTAATCATGTATAATCAAGCCGTTCACATGTCTATCTTGTACTCTAAATCCATAGTCACTTCCAGTTCTCTATTATCATATAGATAGCTTTCGTTATCAGTGTTTCTCTTCTTTTTCATGCTAATTTCTTACAGTATTTCACGTATCTTATTCTATCACATGCTTTATATTTCTTGTTAAGATATGAATGTGTGAGTTGTATTGTGATCGTTCCTGTCCTGATTGGACTGTTGAAAATATACAGGTGACGAGGAGGAGTTCTATCCTACATATTATGGCACAGGCTTAGATGACACCGGTGCCTTGGACCCTCAGGAGGATTCAGCAGTCGCTGAGGACTTGCCTATGTCTAGATTAGATTTCTAGACTAGTTTCCTTTAGTTGTCATATTGATGTACTTCCGATATTGTTAGTTTGTGTTATTTGAATACTCAGATATTACTCTCATTTGTAGCTCTTGTTGGAGATTACTCTTTTATCTTATCCATCTTTTTATTTCTTATTTTCCTTTTTCTACCTTAGATCCTGTGATTGAGTTGTACCTTAATATTGTCCCCTTTTAGAGCATATATCATTGTACAGGTACAGTATATTGTTAGATGTTGTAACCTAGGACACGTTCTACCGCCGACACTATGGCATAGGCTGGATGTAACCACTTTTGTGCCCTTACACTGCGTGCGGGTCATGACACATTTTTACTGGTGGCCCATGCAAGTCCAGAGTCGCAAACTAGTGCAATTTTGTAGTGGTGCTCGAACTAGAGTATCACTACAGCCTGCACTAGGATATAGGATATAAGTTTAGGTACTCAATCACATTAGGAAAAACTCTTATCTAATTCTTGCTGTAAATTGCCTTCTTTTGAAATAACTGTCCTCTTTTGATTTATTGCTTCTTCTCAGTAATTGATTCTTTGTTTGATATGTCTTCAGGATGGTGGAGACATGATCGGATCCCTCTGGCCTAAGGGATACTACTGAGAGGTCTGCCACTTCTTGCCCAATTCAGCAGGACCTGGGACGCAGCAACTCTCGTTCCTGCTCAGGTGGGAGAGTCTGCAGTTTTGGGGGTGTTCCTCCACTGGTGCTAAGGACTACCCTGGGGATTCAGGAGATGCTACCGCCGCCGCCTCAGGGGACAGTTGACATGGCGCAGTTCTTTTCCTTCTTTTGGTAGATGATGGAGGCTCAGCGACGCCAGTCGGAGGATACGATAAAGGCATTGACAATGCCCATCAGCCAGCCATGGTAGCAGTGGAGAAGGTAACTGCCCAGCCGCAGGGAGGGCAGATACAGCCGTACTAGCCGAGGACCCTGGGCATTTAAGACTTTCAGAAGATGTACATAGGACTTCAAGGGTACTGAGGTATCC
The DNA here is from genome assembly GCA_029216955.1 of Iris pallida. Lineage (NCBI taxonomy): Eukaryota > Viridiplantae > Streptophyta > Magnoliopsida > Asparagales > Iridaceae > Iris > Iris pallida. The sequence goes on along the minus strand of JANAVB010018200.1, from coordinate 6,650,963 downwards.
TAGATGCCGACGAGTGGATCAAGCATATAGATGAGATCATTCGCCTCGTGGAGGATACCAGCTTAGACTTCAGATAGAGGCAGCGGGAAGCCAGATGCAGGACCTTGCCCGCACAAGGTACCAGACAACCCCAGAGTTGGTACAGAGGGGCAGAGCTTGGGAGGCTTTCAAGAAGCTTTTTAAGAGAAGTTCTTTCCCGACAAAGCACTGGGCACCTTGGAGATGCAGTTCGAGAATCTGTTCAGGGGGAACCAGACAGTAGAGGAGTATGCCGGAGAGTTTCTGCCGCCTGGACAGATTTGTTAAGGGCCTTAGCGAGACAGCGAAGGCTAGAAGGTTCAGGAAGGGCTTGGTTAAGGAGGTCAAGTCCTTGACCAAGAGTAATAGAGATACTACCTTTGAAGAGATTTTGTCAGGAGCTATGGCAGCAGAGGACGACCTCGAACTGAAGCTGAAGAGAGGTCATGATTCATATAGAGCCGATGGCAGTGGAGGCCCGGCCTAGAGGCCCTATTATCAGCAGCAGCATCAGCAGAAGCCATTCCAACAGCAGCAGTTCCAAAGTCAATGTCGTACGCCTTTACAGCAGAAGCAGATACAACATGCACCTAGACAGCAGCAAGTCATCAGTTGCACTTTCTGTAAGAAGCTAAGACATGTGTGGAACGAGTGTAGGAAGAGGCTAGGAAAGTACTTACTTTGTTGTTTAGCGAAGCACCAGCTGAGGGACTGTCCCATGTCTTCAGGACGTACAACTCAGGGAGCAGGAGCCAAGGCTCCGACAGGTCAGCAAAGGGACCATTGCAGACTCAGCAGCAGAAGTTTATCCAGCACCGACAGCAGACCAGAGGAGGTCAGTAGGGACGAACTTTCGCCATGTCAGCTGAGGATGTAAAGGCAGTAGGAGATCTGATAGCAGGTTCTGTTCTTTTCGACTCTTTTCCTGCATTCGCTTTGTTTGATTCGGCGGTTTCCCATAGCTTTGTGTCTGTATCATTTGCTATTAGACACCATCTCTCTTCTGAATCGTTGCCTAGGACTAGAAAGATCACGACTGGGGGTAGTATCATCCTCGTCAATGATATTTGTAAGGATCGGAGAGTAGTGTTGGAAGGCCGAGAACTGGATGTGAGTCTGCTCGTAATGTCATTACCGAACTACGACATTGTACTCGGTATGGATTGGTTGAGCAGGCACCATGCCAGTATAGATTGTCACGGTGGTAGAGTTCTTTTTAGAGTGCCAGGAGAGCCAGAGTTCGAGTTCACCCGACAGGAGACGGAGCAGAGTAGCAGAGTTTTCTGCAGAGTTTCAGTAGAGGAGCAGAGCGTGCCACATCCATTGATAGCTGAGTTCATGAATGTATTTCTGGAGGAGTTGCTAGGGTTACATCCGGACAGAGATGTGGAGTTCTCTATAGATTGGTGCCCGACGCAGAGTCGATATCTCAGCACGTCTATAGAGTGAACGACAGCGAGCTGGTGGAGTTGAAGAAACAGGTGGATGAGTTGTAGGACAAATATTTCATCCGATTGAGTTCTTCACCGTGGGGTGCACCGGTACTCTTTGTACCGAAGAAGGACGGGTCGGTACGGATGTGTATCGACTATAGGTGTAGCTCCCTTTTCCGAAATTTTTTTGAAATATTTATTTATTTATTTATTTGATTTAAATGGGGATTTTAAATTTTATAAATATTTATTTAGTTAATTATTACGGTAGATGATTTTAACCATGGTTGAGTTTTGAAGTACGAGACGGCTAGAAAACATGGCACTGATAGTAGTAGCTGCTTTACTAGTGTTTATCCATGGTAGTCGAATGCCAAGCCATCGGTGTGTCCTAACTAGGAAAACCAGGCCAAGATAGCACGACCATTAATAATAGTTTAATTAATTATTATTAGATTTATTGACTTTGCAGGAACCCGGTTGAACCAAGTTAGCCGAACTGGGCCCGAACCGAATCCAAGCCCATGTAGGCATGTAGAAAGACGAAGACGGCCATGTAGACATTAGGTGGTACAAATATTTCTTATCTATTTTAGGACTTGACAAATATTTTCTAAATAGTTAATAGTTTAGTATTAATATTTAAATGGTGTTTTCGAATAATGTACGAAATTTTAGGGCCATATGGGTATGATATATACACCAAGGACTCTTAGTGGATTTAGTTAATTATTATTATTCTTATTATTATTATTATTGTTATTATTTTATTATTATTATTATTATATCATTTATTGTTATTACTATATTATTCTTATATATCGTTATTATATATATATATATAGATCTATATATAATATATATTATATATATAGATATATAGATTATATATAAAATATATATATATATTAATCTTAATATATATATATATAAATGTGTATGTGTATATATATAAATACATGTATATATGTATATGTATATGTAAATGTATAGAATATTCGTATATGTATAGATATATACATTTTTGATATTATATATCTATATATATATTATATATATATATATATATATATAAAATATATATATATATATTATATATATATATATATATTATATATATATATATAATAAGTATATCTATATAATGGGGTATTTATGTATAAATAAATATATTATATACATGTGCGTATTTCTATATATATATATATATATTATATAGAAAATATATATTATATATATATATATATATATAATATATATATAATTAATATATATATATATAGAAGTATGAATACATGTATGTGTATAAATATATATGAAAAAATATATATAGATATATATATAAATTGCTTAAATAAAGAAAAGAAAAAGAAAAAGAAAAAGAAAACGTTAATTCCTAAGCAAAGGCCAGCCCCATCAGCCCAGCCGGCCTGGCCCAAGTCGAGCCAGCACAGGCCAGGCCCGAGCCAACTCCTCAGCTATCAGCCCACTCTCGGCTGAATACTTTTCCCTCATAGGCCCGACCCCTCTGTTGATAAGCCGAACACTAATATATAGGTTGATCGACAGAGGAGGGGAGGAATTCATAACAAAACCCTAACGAAACTCTTGCAAATCTTGCCGCCACCACGCGCCACCCTTTCCCACACCTTCGCGACCACCCCGGCGGCCCTGCACCGCCGCCAAGTCGCCGGAGTCGTCCGGGTCAGCCGCGGACGCAGCGCGCGACTTGAACCGAAGCACAGCAGCAGTATGTATCGGGTCAACTTCGCAGTACGTTTTTCGCCGCCTCGCTCGACCATTTCTCGATCCAGTTTCGCAGGTATGCACACAACATATCCGACTTGATCTCCCATCAAATTGTTTAAATCCTAGATGAACGAAACCCTATGAAAAATGAGTCGAATCTCGACGAAAAATCAGTGTCAATTATGCCCTGTTTTGGGTGGGAGGATACTGTTTTGGAAGGCGACACTTCGCCAGACCATCGACCTTTTGAAAAAAAACTATTTAACAGAATTATAGACCACATAACCAAGGTTAAAACCTTTCAATTAGATTTTTTTATTATGTATTGATATCCTAGTTAAATTAATTTGAAAATCATAAAAAATATGTTTCAAAAACTTAGAAAACTCATCCACACGACGTGCATCCCGCCAAACCGGGAGACGTGGTCGCGAACCGAAGGCATCGAAAGCTGCGTATCGGCTTCGTGGTCGTGTGAGCTTTGACAGAATTCAAATTGGTCGCGTGTGCGCGACGAATTTGATGCGTATCCGTCGAAATTCTCCGTATCGTGCACTTTGCAAATACTCCAATTATTTTGTGCACGTTCGTCAGATCGGGACGAAACTTGTGCCAACAGGACCGTATCATTTTTTTGGACCTGTATGCCAAGTTTGGTCCGATTCGGAGACAGTTGATAAAATTGTCGTTTCGCGGGCCCCACGGTCCGACTCAACGGGTGATTTTGTGCACGGCCTGCCGAAATCCAACTTTGGACATACGGTTGGGTTCGTATCAAAAAACTGGATCCGTAGACATATAGTTTGACGACTTTAGAGACCATTGACCCTGGTACGCTTTTCGGTGCAAAATGGGTCCAACGACGGACATCGTTTTTGTCCAAAATTACCGTTTTGCCTCTGTGTCCAGAATTGGACTTAAGGACAGGCAATCGTAACTAACTTGACCATTCTGAGACTGTTGGCAATGTTTGTTTCAGCTTTCGGAGACAGTTGTGGTGACTTGGACTTTATGGATTATCAGTTGACTATATTTTTGTTGGATCTGTGTGCAACCTCCAGGCAAGATACCTTGCCTCCCTCTACAGTTTACTTACATGCATATTTATATTATTATACAGTTTATTAGTTGATTATTTATACGTGATTTGTATATCATGTCTGCTAGTATATATATATATATATAGCCCTGTTTATAATTAGCTTTGTAGTTCATATTGGATATACGTATATATAGTTCTTGTTCGTAGTTAACCTCGTAGTTCATTTTGGATTGGTTTTCTCGTGTATCGTAATTGGGTCGTGTCGTGTCATCACTTGTACTTGGACTGAGTCGCATCGAGTCATAGGATTGAATAAGTCGTATCGGAACTGCTTTACCTCCTTGTCTTGAAATCTTGAAGCTAACCTGCGAGTCCACATTAGGGACGAGGGTTAGTAGTTTAGCTAACTTGCGAGCCCACACCAGGGGCGAGAGTTAGTAAGCTAATCCGCGAGCCCACATTAGGGGCGATGGTTAGTAGTTAAGCTAACTTGCGAGCCCACACTAGGGGCGAGAGTTAGTAAGCTAATACGCGAGTCCACACTAGGGACGAGGGCCAGTAGTATATGGTTTACAACTGCGAGTCCACACTAGGGACGAGGGTGATGCTAGCCTGCGAGTCCACACTAGGGACGAGGGTTAGTAGTATATGGTTCACACCTGCGAGTCCACACTAGGGACGAAGGTGATGCTAGCCTGCGAGTCCACACTAGAGGCGAGGGCTAGTAGTTGTTCAAACCTGCAAGTCCACACTAGGGACGAGGGTTTGAGTATTCGATCGGTTATCCATTGACATCGTGATATTGTGTTCCTTTGTTCTTCTCCAGCAGTTCGTTTAGGCGTAGTGGTTCTTCGAGTCGTGTATAGTCGTATTTCGTGCTGATTGGTCTTTCCCCGTTTATTTTCTGTATTTCCTTTATTGCATGATAAACTGCTAGATAGGCATATTTTTATGTATCTTTCTATGTCCCCTGAGGACCTGATGTTCTCTTCAGGTTTAGTGAGTGCACGGAGATAGCTATTAGTTCTGGATGACAGATGGGATGATACGCTTGCGGGATTCAGGTATCGTGTTACATTTATTATCAGCTCGTGCTTTCATACCTTATCATGAGATATCCTGTTTCCTGATTCAGTTTCGACTCTTGTTATTTTATTAGAGTCTTATCGGACATATATGCTAGTGGGCTGCAGACCACGACCCATAGTGTTCATTTTTGCTTTATATGATTCGTGTGGATTGATATACAGTTTAGATTAGACATGATACCCATGACCTTGATAGCTTATACGTACTTGAGTCGGACTGGAGTCCGCTCGATACGTAGCTGGCTTGCTCACGTGCTCACGTCCGAAAAGCGGGTGCGGGTCATGACAAGTTTTTTTGGTGGCCCATGCAGGTCAGAGTATATCGTACCGGTTACGTAACTGTACTGGTACGAGCCTGCGCAACTGACTAAACCCTTAGAAATCTCAATCCACTCTGCCTTGAAAATTCTCCTAGAAATTCTCTACGTCCTTGAAAACTCCATAATTGCTCTCGATTATACTTCCTTGCTTTCCGTACCGTTGATTCTCGTCTCTTTCTAATTCGGAGTGACGAACAATCGTGCTGTCTAGAATTCATTAGAAATCCTTAAATTATAGTACATATTGCTTGACTATTGAGTGTTTGGTTGTTTATAGATACAAGGGATTATATATGCCATATGTCTAGATATCTGCCCAGTAAAATTGTTAGCAACTAGTTAGAAGACCATAAGACCTTAGTGACCGTGTGTTTGAGGAGTAGTATGACCAAAGGTGGGTAGAAGTCGTCAAGTACTCGGAGTTATAAAATGACTAAAGAAAGTCATGAAATATTTCGAGGAATTAAATTTGAGGAGATTAAGGTTAAGGTAGACTTTCTTCTTGAATTTTAAGAATAGTTACAAATTAGAATTTCGAGGACGAAATTATTCTTAAGGTGGGTAGATTTGTAGCTCCCTTTCCCAGAAATTTTTTGAAATATTTATTTATTTATTTATTTGATTTAAATGGGGATTTTAGAATTTTATAAATATTTATTTAGTTAATTATTACGGTAGATGATTTTAATCATGGTTGAGTTTTGAAGTTTGAGACGGCTAGGAAACATGGCACGGATAGTGCAGTAGCATACTTTTACTAGTGTTTATCCATGGTAGTGGAATGCCAAGCCATCGGTGTGTCCTAACTAGGAAAACTAGGCCAAGTTATAGCACGACCATTAAAAATAGTTTAATTAATTATTATTAGATTTATTGACTTCGCAGGAACCCGGTTGAACCAAGTTAGCCGAACTGGGCCCGAACCGAATCCAAGCCCATGTAGGCATGTAGAAAGACCGAAGACGGCCATGTAGACATTTTAGGTGTGTACAAATATTTCTTATCTATTTTAGGACTTGACAAATATTTTCTAAATAGTTAATAGTTCAGTATTAATATTTAAATGGTGTTTTTCGAATAACTGTACAAAATTCTAGGGCCAGATGGGGTATGATATGTATACCAAGGACTCTTAGTAGACATTTTAGTTGATTATTATTATTCTTATTATTATTATCATTATTGTTATTATTATTATTATTATTCTTATTATTATTATCATTATTGTTATTATTATATTATTCTTATTATATCGTTATTATTATATATTTATGTGTTTGTATATATATATATAAATAAATGTGTATGTGTATATATATATACACGTATATATGTATATGTACATGTATAAATATACGTATATATGTATAGATATATATACAGTTTTTGATATATATATATATATATAAGTATATCTATATATATGTGCGTATGTGTATGTATATATATGCATAGAAGTATGAATACATGTATGAGTATAAATATATATATGAAAATATATATATAGATATATATATAAATTTCTTAAATAAAGAAAAAGAAAAACATTAATTCCTAAGCAAAGGCCAGCCCCATCAGCCCAGCCGGCCTGGCCCAAGTCGAGCCAGTACAGGCCAGGCCCGAGCCAACTCCTCAGCTATCAGCCCACTCTCGGCTGAATACGTTTCCCCCACAGGCCCGACCCCTCTGTTGATAAGCCGAACACTAATATATAGGTTGATCGACAGAGGAGGGGAGGAATTCATAACAAAACCCTAACGAAACTCTTACAAATCTCGCCGCCACCACGCGCCACCCTTCCCCACACCTTCGCGACCACCCCGGCGGCCCTTCACCGTCGCCAAGTCGCCGGAGTCGGCCGGGTCAGCCGCGAACGTAGCGCGCGACTGGAACCGAAGCACAGCAGCAGTATGTATCGGGTCAACTTCGCAGTACATTTTCCGCCGCCTCGCTCGACCATTTCTCGATCCAGTTTCGCAGGTATGCACACAACATATCCGACTTGATCTTCCATCAAATTGTTTAAATCCTAGATGAACGAAACCCTATGAAAAACGAGTCGAATCTCGACAAAAAATCAGTGTCAATTATGCCCTGTTTTGGGTGGGAGGATACTGTTTTGGAAGGCGACACTTCGCCAGACCATGGACCTTTTGAAAAAAAAACTATTTAACAGAATTATAGACAACATAACCAAGGATAAAACCTTTCAATTTAAATTTTTTTATTCTGTATTGATATCCTAGTTAAATTAATTTGAAAATCATGAAAAACATGTTTCGAAAACTTAGAAAACTCATCCACACGACGTGCGTCCCACCAAACCAGGCGACGTGGTCGCGAACCGAAGGCATCGAAAGCTGCGTATCGGCTTCGTGGTCGTGTGGGCTTTGCGGAATTCAAATTGGTCGCGTATGCGCGACGAATTTGATGCGTATCCGTCAAAATTTCCCGTATCGTGCACTTTGCAAATACTCCAATTATTTTGTGCACATTCGTCAGATCGAGACGAAACTTGCGCCAACAGGACCGTATCGTTTTTCTGGTCCTGTATGCCAAGTTTGTCGGATTCGGAGACAGTTGATAAAATCGTCGTTTCGTGGGCCCCACGGTCCGACTCAACGGGTGATTTTGTGCACGGCCCGCCGGAATCCAACTTTGGACATACGGTTGGGTTCGTATCGGAAAATCGGATCCGTAGACATATAGTTTGACGACTTTAGAGACCATTGACCCTGGCACGCTTTTCGGTGCAAAGCGGGTCCAACGACGGACATCATTTTTGTTCAAAATTACCGGTTTGCCCCTGTATCCAGAATTGGACTTAAGGACAGGCAATTCTAACTAATTTGACTATTCTGAGACTGTTGGCAATGTTTGTTTCAGCTTTCGGAGACAGTTGTGGTGACTTGGCCTTTATGGATTATCAGTTGACTGTTTTTTGTTGGATCTGCGTGCAACCTCCAAGCAAGATACCTTGCCTCCCTCTACAGTTTACTTACATGCATATTTATATTATTATACAGTTTATTAGTTGATTATTTATACGTGATTTGTATATCATGTCTGCTAGTACATATATATATAGCCCTGTTTATAATTAGCTTTGTAGTTCATATTGGATATACGTATATATAGTTCTTGTTCGTAGTTAAACTCGTAGTTCATTTTGAATTGGTTTTCTCGTGTATCGTGATTGGGTCATGTCGTGTCATCACTTGTACTTGGACTGAGTCGCATCGAGTCATAGGATTGAATAAGTCGTATCGGAACTGCTTTACCTCCTTGTCTTGAAATCTTGAAGCTAACCTGCGAGTCCACATTAGGGACGAGGGTTAGTAGTTTAGCTAACTTGCAAGCCCACACCAGTGGGCGAGCGTTAGTAGTTAAGCTAACTTGCGAGCCCACACCAGGGGCGAGAGTTAGTAAGCTAATCCGCGAGTCCACACTAGGGACGAGGGTTAGTAGTATATGGTTCACACCTGCGAGTCCACACTAGGGACGAGGGTGATGCTAGCCTGCGAGTCCACACTAGGGACGAGGGTTAGTAGTATATGGTTCACACCTGCGAGTCCACACTAGAGACGAGGGTGATGCTAGCCTGCGAGTCCACACTAGGGGCGAGGGCTAGTAGTTGTTCAAACCTGCGAGTCCACACTAGGGACGAGGGTTTGAGTATTCGATCGTTCCATTGAAATCGTGATATCGTGTTCCTTTGTTCTTCTCCAGCAGTTTGTTTAGGCATAGTGGTTCTTCGAGTCGTGTATAGTCGTGTTTCGTGCTGATTGGTCTTTTCCCATTTATTTTTTGTATTTCCTTTATTACATGATAAACTCCTAGATAGGCATGTTTTTATGTATCTTGCTATGTCCCCTGAGGACCTGAAGATCTCTTCAGGTTTAGTGAGTGCACGGAGATAGCTATTAGTTCTGGATGACGGATGGGATGATACGCTTGCGGGATTCAGGTATCGTATTGCATTTATTATCAGCTCGTGCTTTCATACATTATCATGAGATATCCTGTTTCCTGATTCAGTTTGACTCTTGTTATTTTATTAGAGTCTTATCGGACATATATGCTAGTGGGCTGCAGACCACGACCCATAGTGTTCATTCTTGCTTTATATGATTCGTGTGGATTGATATACAGTTTAGATTAGACATGATACCCATGACCTTGGTAGCTTATACGTACTTGAGTCGGACTGGAGTCCGCTTGATACGTAGCTGGCTTGCTCACGTGCTCGCGTCCGAAAAGCAGGTGCGGGTCGTGACAATAGGGCTCTCAACAGCCTCACGATCAAGAACAAGTACCCACTGCCGAGGATCGATGATCTGTTCGATCCGTTGAGCAGAGCGAAGGTATTTCCAAAATTGATCTGAGGTCAGGTTACCATCAAGTGAAGGTGAAGAAGGAAGACATTTCGAAGACATCATTCAGGACACGGTATGGCCAGTTTGAGTTCATGGTGATGCCGTTTGGGTTAACTAACGTCCCGGCAGTATTCATGAACCTAATGAACAAGGTATACTACCAGTACTTAGACAAGTTCGTGGTCGTGTTTATCGATGACATCTTGGTGTACTCAAAGACCCCAGAAGAGTACGAGGAGCACTTGAGAGTAGTTCTGGAGACTCTAAAAAAGGAGCAGCTTTATGACATGCTCTCGAAGTGTGAGTTCTTCCTAGATCGAGTTGATTTCCTAGGACGTATTATGACCGGGGATGGAATCTCAGTAGACACGACGAAGATTAGAGAAGTTGAGGCGTAGACAGCACCGAGTTCAGTTGCAAAAATTAGGAGCTTTCTGGGATTGGCAGGCTACTACAGGAGGTTTGTTCAGGATTTCTTCCGGGTTGCAGAGCCATTGACTAGGAGGACTCAGAAGGACGCAGAGTTTATCTGGTCAAAGGAGTGTCAGGTTGCTTTCGATAAGTTGATGAAGCGGCTGACGACAGCCCCGATTATGACATTACCATCAGGATCAGGCGGGTTCACTATCTACAGTGACGCCTCCAGGAAAGGGTCTGGGTTGTGTCTTACAGCAGCATAGGAAGGTGATTACCTATGCATCCAGGCAATTACGTCCGCATGAGAAGAACTACCCTACCCATGACTTGGAGTTGGCGACAGTTATCTTTGCTCTTAAGTTGTGGAAGCACTATCTATACGGAGAGGGAGTGGAGATATTCATAGACCAAAAGAGCTTGAAGTATGTGCTTACACAGAAGGAGCTCAACATGAGGCAGAGGAGATGGTTGGAGTTGATAAAGGACTTCGATATTTTGATGCAGTATCATCCAGGAAAGGCCAGCATGGTTGCCGATGCCTTGAGTAGATATCCTGTAGCTATGTGTTTTATGATGGATCATCACTTGTTAGCAGATCTAGAGAGCCTGGGGATCGAGGTTTTAGTGCCGAGAGTTGAGATGCAGATGTGGGGACTGCAGATTCAGTCGGACTTGATGGAGAGGATCAAGTTGACTCAGTTCGATGATGTTGCTCTGCGGTGTATCCGAGAGCAGGTTCGAGCAGGACTTGTGGATGAGTTTGTCATTACAGAGGATGGTGTATTGAGGCACGGTTCCAGACTGTGTGTGCCTAGTGGAGACCTTCAGGAGCAGGTTATGTAGGAGGTCCATCATTCTCAGTACTCTATGCATCCAGGTGCCAACAAGATGTATAGGGATCTGAAAGAGCATGTATGGTGGTATAGGATGAAGAGGGAGGTAGCAAGCTTCATAGCCAGATGTTTAGTCTGTCAGAAGGTTAAGGCAGGTTTTGTGATTTTGTTTGATCATGTGATTGTAGGAGCGTAAAAAGTACTTCAAAGAAAGAGTCATCTCATTCATAAGTGATCTGCTTTACGCCAAACAGAGCAAGTAATCTATTTACGCCCAAGACTAGGCTAATCAATTTACGCCCAAGCAGGCTGATTATTTTACGCTCGGGTCTTCAACCATGATTTTACGCCAAGGACAGAGCAGCCTCTTTTACGCTGGACAAAGCTGTCAAATCTCGCATTTAATGCAAACTCTGACATAGAGATATTAATGATGGCATATATCACAAAGGGATTTGTCTTTACATAGAGACCAATGTTGTCGTTTAGTGTGTGGATTGAGCTACTTTACGCTAACACTACGGCTTCTTTTACGTACAAAGATTATACGAGCTTTACGCTCAACAGTCGACGTGTACGTAAAGTCTATTTGAGCTGCTTTTACGCTCAAGGTTATTTAATAACCACTTTACGCGGGAAGTCTATGTCAAGGCTATTTTACGCCAAATCTACTGCTTTACGCTCAGAGTACATTGGGCTATTTTTATGCCCTATTCTCCTCCACCAGTTTGGAATGTGGTTTGCTTACGTGACTTTTATGCCACTCTTTTCGAAGAACGTGTGTACATGCATCCTATCCTTACTGAAGTGATGGGACACACATCAACATATGCAGAGGATGGCTTCGATCATGGGTGGCAGTTGTTAGCGTAAAGATGGAACTTTTGCTGAGTTTTTACATACAAGAGCCCAAGTCTATAAATAGACTCATTTTTCTCAGGACACACACACAGAGAGACAGAAGAGAATACAGAGATCAGAACTTCGAGATTTTGATTCTCCGGAGCATTCTTCTTCAACTTTTCTTTCAGAACAGAGTGAAGCAAAGCAGGAAAGCATTCGGCCTCGCCATCAGTGTCCAAGTACGTCGATACCTTGCTGGTGACTTAGTTCTTCCAAGTTGTTCTACTTTAAGCAGTGATCTTCATCATCATCATATGGTCCAAGGAACAAAGTGATCATTTACAGATCAGACTTCCATAGCAATACTTTTCCAGAATCAAATTTGTACTTCTTGTACTTTTTTTCGTTTTATTTTCAAAATCCAACTTTGTTTGGCATTTTTGTTAAGTAAAACAAAATGGCGACTCTGCTGGGGACGACCTTCTCCTCTAATGAGGAGGCGATTGCTGAATATGATGATGTTTCGGTCGATTCGACTAAGAAGACTCTGGTTGTGCACTTCGACCAGACTGCCTATGAAGAAATGCTCCGAACTGGGGGTGGTTCTCGCCACTCCAATGTTCAAAAGTCTCGCAAAGCACGAAAAGTTTGGATTCCCAAATCCAAAGTGGTTTCTGATCTCTCTGTTGCTTCTGATGACAAGGAAATTCTTTCCACTCCTGTCGTAGGGGCTCCCGTTCATAACGAGGCAGTCCTTACTTCGGCGTCGCTCTCTAAGTGTGACAATTTGTCTCCCGTCTGTAACGGTGTAGATGATCAGGTTCCACGCCCACTGCGTAAGAACCAGGTTTTACGCCCACTTGGTAAAAACCAAGTTTTACGCTCAAGGCATAAGAATGAGTCTCCCTTTTGTAATGTGGCAGATTCTAATGCTTCTGAGTGTAAAAATAAGTCTTCCGTCTGTGACGTGGTAGACACACGGAAATTATGCTCCTCGCGTAAAACAAAATCTCCCGTCTGTGACGTGGTAGATAATCAATTTTTATGCTCCACACGTAAAGGTAAGTCTCCTGTCTGTGACAGTGTAGATAAAATTCACAACGATGTTTGCACATCTAATGTGAATGTACCTAAACGCATACAGCGTAAAAATGTCGTTGGTAAAGCTTCTGTCCTACACCAACAACCTTCTTATACTGCTTTACGCAAAGTACCAAACTTATAAATTACACGCCATGAAAATGGAGTCCTTCGTGCTAAATCTCAAGATTTACGCACACAACTCCAAACGCGTAAAAATGTACAGTTTGGTTCTGCGAATGAAGTCAGTAATCTTCTTTATACACAAGGGACTAAACGTTTTTCTACCCCAAATATAATAAAGAAGAATACTCCATCTGCTCCTTCTGACTTACGTGAATTGCTAATGCAAAAGCATAAGAATTCACAATCTCCGGTGACGCTCCCCCAAGAAAAACATTATTGTGAATATCACCAGGTTGTGATCAATTGTTGTTGTTGGGCTTCAAAACGGTCAGTTTTTGATCGATTGAGTTTTAATTCGCTTCAACATCAAGCTGAAGACCAAGAACATGAGATGTCATATGTGTCAGTCAACATGGCATCTCATACTAACAGAGGACGACATCCAAGATGGAATATGTCCCAAACCCCAGGTCAACAACAGTTCAACAGGCTTCTTGATTCCTTTAAAGGAGTATATCAGAATACTCGATCAAGAAGATAAAGACAATTACAGAGTTCTGATTCAGAAGCTGGGGGTACTCAATCTTTTGAGTTTGATACCGATAGTGTGGATTCATACTTCTATACTAATCCCTCTATATCTTCAAGAGAGGTTGTATCCTACGCTGTTGGAGATGAACCAGAGATGTCATCTGCTAATACGGAACAACGTCTTACTGCCGTAGAGCAATCATTGAAAGACATGCTTAATATGGTACAAAGCATGCATCAGATAATTTTGAATCAGCAAACTGCTCAACCGACAGTAATAACTTCGGCACCAGTAGCAGCACAAACTCAAGATAGTCAGGGGGCTGATATACCTTTGAATATTCAAGAGCCTGCTGTTAATCAAAATTCTGCATCTCCAGATCCCATCATTCCAGAAGATGTACCACCTTCAGTGGGGGTTACGGTACATCTAACGACTATTCAATCAAATGTGCTTCCTCAAACCAGCGAAGCCATTCAAGCAGTGCGTGAACTCAAAGCACAGTTTGAAGTTTTGAGGCACAAAGATTAGCTCCAGAGGTTAGGGATTAAGCAACCTTATCCTTCTCATTGGAATGATGTACCCTTTCTGCCGAAGTTCAAGCCACAATTTATGGTTTTATTTGATGAAAAAGCATCTCCCAGTCAATATATCAATTACTTTGATATTATGACTGTACACTTGCAGAAAAATGATGTGCTTCTCACTCGAGTGTTCATCGGGTGCCTGACGGGTTCAGCTTACGACTGGTATCGTAGCTTACCCGATAACTCTATTTCGTCTTTTGACGAATTCAAGGCAATGTTTCTCTCCTGCTTCTATGAAGGAGGTATGGACATGAACATGTCCTCCTTGATAGAAATCAAACAAAATGAGAAAGAAGATACTCGGACGTTCATTGAACGTTTCCGACAGGCTACTCTAAAGATGTCTCCTGGTATGCTAGATTCAGCGTTGATTGATACATGCAAGATGAATCTGCGACCATCTATTGCTGTCTTCACAGGTTCCCAATTCACAGATTGGGCTTCGTTTATCATAGCAGCAGTTTCTGCCGAGACCAATGGTAGGTTGGCTCGTGAACACGGGATGATTTTTGCTTCAGAAGATAAAGGGAAGAAAAGTAATCCTGGTAATAATCCTGGCAATCATAATGTGAAAGGAAAAGATACTCTTATGGTCAATCTCTCCAAGAACAAAACGACGCCAAATAATCAGGAATCTTCCAGGCCAAAGGAAGAATACTCTTTTGACGAAAGTGATATCCCAGGGATATTTCAATGTCTGGTGAAAAGTGGTAAACTTCAGATTCCAGAGCCAAAAAGGCTTAATAAGGTGAATCTGACTGACAATTCCAAATATTGTATCTATCATAGATACATTAATCATCCTACCAGTGCTTGCTATGTCTTGAAAAAGAAGATCCAAGAGCTGATAAATGGTGGCGCTATCGCTTTAACCAATGATGACCATACGGTTATGACCAATATGGTTTCTCTTCAGTTCGGGGATTTTCCTCCACAGTAAGTCCCAGATGGAATTATCCCAATTCCGAAGGCGACGATGAAGATCGTGAATATCCCGCCTGCCAGGGAAAAAATACAGGATTGTTGCCGCTCACATTGAAGAATGGTGAAATCATGTGGGTACATCCTTACTTAGTACCTGAGTTGAAAAATGAAGGTAAAACTTTAAAATCCAAGAAAGGTAAGAAAGTCAAAACCTGCAACATGATTTCTCATGTTATTCCAAATCCTGATGACTTGGATCATCTATGGGATGGCCTTCCTCTAGAAGATAGACTGAAAGGACTAAACATCTGTCCTCCAAGTCTAGCTCCTCCTACCAAGCACAAGCTTACTCATCAGCAGTGGCTAGCCATGAATAGTGTTCCTTTATACCGGGCACAACAAGTCTTTGCTGCTTATGAAAAAGCTCCAACAGGGATTTCTCCTCGTATCCCGAATCCTTCTCCTCCCTTAACTACAGAGACGTCTATGCTTCATTCTCCTGTAGTTGCTGAGGTTTCTTCCTCTTCCTGTGCTGAAACACCTGTCTAAAGTTCACTGCCTATCCACTTGTATAGTCAGCAATCTGTCCTTCTCATGAGCAAGATGGGTTACGACTTTCAAAAGGCAGAAGGTTTGAATTATGATAAAGGAATACGTCTTCCTTTACAAATTCAAAATCAAAATTCCACTGCTGGATTGGGTTCTGAAGTTCCTCGTAACAACCCTCACAAGAAGAAGACTAAGGGAAGAAAGACTAAATCCTGTAATATGGTACTTTCTTCTCCTGAGTCTGAAGAAGAAACTTTTGCTGGTACAAGATCTGGAAAAGAGTACCACAAAGACTATGAGGGATCCTCTAAAGAAGCAAAAAATGAAGTGGAAACTCTACCAGTTCAACCTTTTCCTGTTCCTGTTAAACCGTCTGTGGTTGAAAAGGGGAAACAGAAGGCAGTACGCTTTGATATCCCATTGAAGTCTGCTTCCAATCAGGGGGTGGTGATGAAGCCTTACATGTTTGACATTCTAGCTCAGTTAGCCAATACTCCGGCTAGACTATCTATATTTGAACTGCTTCGCCTTTCCAGAGAAAGCAGAGAGACTTTGAGCGAAGCTTTACTTCAAGCAGATTCATGCTTCGCTCAACTCAAGACTCCTGATAATATACCAGTGTCATGTCCGCAATGTCATAGTGTGATGGAAGCAATTCCCAACATCACCTTTATACAAGAGGATATGCTATTGAAATACAACAAACATGATAGGCCTCTGTGCTACACTGGATATATCGGATCCACTGAAATTGACAGGATTTACATTGATCCTGGGTCTTCAATTAATATAATTCTTCAGAGTATGCTAAGACCCCTGAGGATTCCTACTAGTGAGCTGACTTACATTAGTACTACGATAGTCGGTTTTAACTCTGGCAAGAGCAAACCACTGGGGAAGCTTCGTCTGCAAATTCAGATTGGTGATCTTTGAACTATTGTAACTTTCTATGTTATCAACTCGGACGTATCCTACAATATTTTTCTTGGAAGACCGTGGATTCATGAGCACAATATTGTGCCTTCAACCCTTCACCAATGTTTCAAATATGTGGACTCCCAAGGAGTTGTGAAAACTGAGTTTGCTAATATTAATCCGTTCAAGGGTGTCGAAGCCTACATCTCTGATTCAAGGCTTTATAAACATGAGCATGTGAAAGATATATCAGACATGGCTGAAGATCAATCATCATCTGAGGATCAGTCTATTAATGAAGATCCGCCAGAGGAGCAACCTTTGAAGATCATAGTCAAAGGACGAATCCAATCCCAACCTGTCAATGATCAACCTTTGATAATCAAGGTTAAAGGAAGAACTCAAACTTCATCTGAGGGATCAATAAATATTCCTGCTAAGAGCCAAGTTCAACCTGTTATGATCAAGGTTAAAGGGCGTACTTCTTGTACGAATGATCCAGAATGACCATTGATTGTCAATCTTGACAAATCTACGCAGAAGACGGATGATGGTCCACTGTTGATTAATCCGAAGCGTAGCAATCAGATTGTAAATGATGTAAATATTGATCATTCTGTACTTCTTGATATTAATGAAAATTTCCTGTTCGAGTATATGGCTGTCAAGTTTATTGAGAGAATGACTTTATCTTCTGATAATCAAAGTCATCAATATAAAGACAACATAGAACCGGAAGAAACTTTATACATTGATCATCAGGAGAATTCTTTTCCTCCTCATGTCGATGCCGGACCTTATGCTCAAAAGTTCTTGACATCTTCTCCCTATCTGCTTCCTGTAGCCGCTTCATCACAAGCTTGCATAACTTTCAGACGTCACGAAGAATCCTATTTCGTGGTCCCGTCTGATAAGAAAAACAAATGCCAAATTGTGTTTGGCCTGGCTAGAAATATCCCTGTTACTCAGACAGATAATCAGAAGGATAAAGATAAAGGAAGAATACGAATTGACAAATACAGTCAACAATCTATCAAGATCATCCAGAACATAGGGTATGATTTAAAGACTATGCAAGGTCTCAATCAGGGCAAGGGCAGACGACTACCATTATATGGTGATCCGTTTTACCAAAAGACTCGTCATGGGTTGGGATATGATCCGTCCTACATGTTTAATGATGATATACAAGAAGAATTCTCTTCTAGCTCTTCACAATCATAAGATTCGGAAGAAATTCTATTCATCGAATCTGATATGTCTCGTTCCTCATCCGGGCAAATATTCTCAGTCAATATGGTTCAAGCCGATGATGAATCAGAGCCATTTGAGAATGATCCTTGGGCTCAACAGATGGATACTCAATGGGAACTTTATTTTGAACAGCGACAGCCACCTACAGAAGATGAGGTTATCCAGATTGATGTTGGAGATGGAATTACGTCCAAACCAATATTCATCAGTAAGAATCTTTCTGAAGATGAAAAGAAAGAGCTGATAAAACTTATAAAAGATTACATTGACATCTTTGCATAGAGTTATGAGGATATGCTAGGGCTAGATCCTAAAGTTGCTACTCATAAACTCAACATTTTGCCTAATGTCAAGCCTGTAAAACAACAGCAACGACGCTTTAGACCAGATATGATGGATGCAATTGAAGCAGAAGTCAAAAAGCTGATTACATGTGGCTTTGTTCGTGAAGAACAACACCCAGATTGGGTGGCCAATATTGTTCCTGTTATGAAGAAGAATGGAAAAATCCGAGTTTGTATAGATTACTGAGATCTTAATACGGCTTGTCCAAAGGACGAATTTCCACTTTCTATTACTGATGTCATGATAGACAATACATGCGGTTTTGAACGTATGTCTTTCATGGACGGATTCTAAGGATACAATCAGATCAAGATGCATCCAGAAGATGAGAAGCATACATCTTTTCGAACACCCCTTGGGGTTTACTGCTATACGGTTATGTCGTTTGGGCTTGAAAACGTTGGTGCCATATATCAACGGGCTATGAGCAATATCTTTCAAGAACATCTACGGAAAATAGTTAAATGCTACGTAGATGACATTGCTGTTAAAAGTCGGTCAAAGAATGATCACATTCAGGACTTGAAGACAGTATTTGAATTGATGCGCCAACATTAATTGAAAATGAATCCTACTAAGTCTTTCTTAGGGGTTTCTAGTGGCAAGTTTCTAGGATTTGTCATCACCTCTCAAGGTATCCATGTTGATCCTGATAAGGTTAAAGCAATCCTTCAAATGCGTCCTCCTCGTAATCTGAAAGAACTCCGTGGCTTTCAGGGCCGTATTGCTTATATCAGAAGATTTATATCTAATCTTTCTGGGAGATGTCAACCTTTCTCTCGTCTATTAAAGAAAAGGGTATCTTTCGTCTGGGATAAAGCGTGTCAAAAAGCCTTCAATGACATTAAGCAATATCTTACAAACCCGCCTGTTCTGGTACCCCTGGTGATAGGAAGACCATTTTTGCTATATGTTCGAGCCTTGGATCATTCACTTGGCGCTCTTCTGGCACAGAAAAGTGATATGGGTCATGAACAAGCAATATATTATCTGAGCAGAATGATGGTCGGAGCTGAACATAGATATACTCCTGTGGAAAAGGAATATCTAGCTTTGGTTTTTGCCGTCCAAAAGACAAGGCATTATGTCACTGGACAGACTATTTATGTCATCTCCAGAATAAATCCCATTCGGGTATTGATGAGAAAAGCGAGCATTCTTAATTCCAGGTTAGCTACCTGGGTGATGTTGCTCACTCCTTATGACATGATTTATGTGCCTCAAAAATCAGTGAAGGGCCAAGCGTTAGCTGATTTCTTAGCTGCTCATCCTATACCTGAAACTTCGAAGTTATATGAAGACATTCCAGACGAAGTAGTGGAATGTAACATGACTTTGAAGAATGATATATGGTAATTATATTTTGATGGAGCATCCTACATCCTACAGCAGCCTCCTGGCCCTTCGAAGCTTGGGGTATGGACATCATTGGTCCTATTAACCCTCCTTCTGTCAAAGGACATCGGTTTATATTAGCTATAACCGATTACTTTTCGAAGTGGCAGAAGCAGTTCCCCTTGCTGAAGTGAAAACATCTAATGTAATCAGCTTTATTAAACATCATGTCATTTATCGCTTCGGGATTCCTCGACGAATAATTCATGACAATGGACCACAATTTGCCAGTCAGACATTTTATCAGTTCTGTGACAAAAATCGAATTCAAAATCTGGCTTCTATGGCTTATAATCCAGCTGCTAATGGTTTAGCTGAAGCCTTCAACAAAACGATCATCAAACTTCTCAAAAAGTTTGTCTCTTCTAATAAAAGAGATTGGAATGAGAAGCTTGGAGAATGTTTATGGGCATATCGAACAACGGTCCGGACTCCTACTGGTTTTACACCATTTTCACTGGTTTATAGATGTGAAGCTGTCCTCCCATTGGAAATCCAGATCCCTTCTCTTCGAATTGCTATTGCAAATGAGCTAACTACAGAGAATAATGATCGCTTACGACTCCAAGAACTTGAAGGATTGGACGAGAAGCGTTTTCAAGCACAACAGCATATTGAGCTATATCAAGCCCGTATATCTCGAACTTTTAATCGTAAAGTCAAGGAGAGGGTATTCAAAGTTGGTGAGCTTGTATTAGCTGTTCGGAGACCAATGGTGATGACTCACAAAAGCAAAGGAAAATTCCTAGCGAAATGGGAAGGCCCGTATGTAATTGAGTCCGTGTTCTCCAATGGTGCCTATCGGTTGTCAAAACCCAATGGAGATCTACTCATGCTGCCGATCAATGGCAAATTTCTTAAGAAATACTATGTATAAAAAGAGAAGACAGAACAAAAATAAAACTTCTTTTATTTTTGTTCAAGAAAAAAGATTAAGGACGAGGGCCACTCCCTTCCTTATTGAATACATAGTCAGCCAATGCATAGAAGGCATCGTTTCCTGAACCCATAAAATTTTTACAGACGGTCATCTTCAATGCTTCTTCCTCAGGAGTTTTTCCTGGCTCTACTAAGAAAGCAAGGATGTCTTGGGGTGGTTTGGGCGTAGAAGAACTATTGTCTACTTCGGTCGGACCCGTCACTATTGGCTCAGCAGGGCATGTCTCAATGACGTCCTCAATGTTCCTGAAGACTTCATTCTTTTGCTGTACATCCTCGAAAGACATTTCCAATAGAGGAGTAGAAATAAGAATGAAATGATTACAGAGAATTCTCACCTATTTATAGAGGAGGATTACTAATGAACTAGTCTCTGAAATTGAAAACGACTTTTCATTTCCGAAAAGACTCGTCCGTTCATGTTACCAGGTTCATCCATTTAATTATGGAATTGAATCGTCCTTTCTATTCCCAAGAAATACGTTGATTCGTCCACCATTTTGACGTATATGCTCACAATATCTGTCATCTTATTCCCCAGCTACCAAGGTTTGGTTAAGCTGACTTCTTGTTTCCTGGGAAAGGGATTTTATATCTTCTATTTTATCAATTGATTAGAAAGTAGGATTTGCTATTTATTATGTTTCCATGACCTCTGAATAAATATTAAATCTGCTTTCTTTTCCTATCTATCACTACTATTTGACCTCTGCATAGATATTAATCTAATTTTCTTTTGAGTTCTTACATGCTATCACGTCCATATTACCTCTGATAGTATTGTGTACTCTAAATCAGAAAAGAAGTTTTCATTATCTATCATGTCCATATTACATCCAGATAGATACAAATCATTGAGCATAGAAGAATTATCATTTCCACTCTCATATCATCAAAAAAAAGTCTATTACATTTCCTAGACTTTCTTACAAGTTATAATGAAAATCTCTTACATTCTTGGATTTTCATTCTATACAATAACGATAACCTAATAGAGATCTATTTCTTCTTTGATCTTCTTTGACGGGTTCGTTGTTGGTGGCAATTCCTGACTGTCTGAGCTCCAGTGGCAACCAGAACAGCAGGAATCAAACTCTGGTCTTCTCTCTCAGACGAGAGGAGAACCCCAGAGTATGGCAGCCCGAAGGCGTGCTGCTGCCAATACAATTGGTGGATTAGTGGCGGCACCTCAAAGGAGATAGGAATGTATCCAGCATTGGGATACGATTCCTAGTTCTGCCATGAAAGGAACTCTACTACCCGATTTCTCGGGGTAGAGTTGACTCCACCATCCAACTCTCCGTGTATAAAGGCTCTTCCTACCAACAGAGGAAGAACCTTCTATCTCACGAAGAGTTCTGAGTTGTCTGATTTGCACGTCAAAAGCGCATGAGCTCCCTGATGTTGATGTCAGAAGAATGCTCCTCACAGCGTCAAAATCGCCAATGCCAGTTCTGGAAAAGCTGCTCAGCCAAACTTCTGCAGAAAACAACAAAAAAGAAGTGTTTTTAAACATAAGTATTATCAGATGCGTATCAAACGCTAACTAAAAACAGATCACAAGGCTTTTACGCCAGTGATTCAGCGAGGCTTTTTATGCCAGTGCTTCAGCAAGGCTTTTACGCCAGTGATTCAGTAAGGCTTTTTTACGACAGTGCTTCAGCAAGGCTTTTAGGCCAGTACTTCAGCAAGGCTTTTTACGCCAGTGCTTCAGCAAGGCTGTTACGTCGGTGATTCAGCAAGGCTTTTACGCCAGTGATTAAGCAAGGCTTTTTACGCCAGTGATTCAGCAAGGCTTTTATGCCTGTGCTTCAGCAAGTTTTTTTTTACGCTCATCAAGAATTTACACTTATGAATAGATGTTTTCAACAAAAAATTCGAAGACAGATATTTGCTTACGATCGGACTTGCCACTTAAGTTGAATGGTTTGGCTCTAATAGTGGTTGAATCCACGTCTAAAGACTGGACGTACAAAGGAACGCCGTGGGAAAGCTCTGCCATTGTC
This sequence comes from Iris pallida, assembly GCA_029216955.1. Lineage (NCBI taxonomy): Eukaryota > Viridiplantae > Streptophyta > Magnoliopsida > Asparagales > Iridaceae > Iris > Iris pallida. The sequence goes on along the minus strand of JANAVB010018200.1, from coordinate 6,628,192 downwards.
ATTTGTTGGAGAACAACATCACAGAAAGTTATCTTCAGAGGAATGAGTACGAGAATATATGAAACATTCTCGGCTATTTATAAAGGTTGAAGAAACTGTTGGGATGGGTCTATTTCGGGGGAAGATCCTATTTAAAAGCTCTCGTAACCACAAGACAGATGCCACGTGTTGGTTTGTTTCTTGGGAATTAACAACTATAGAAACAGTCAAAAGAAGTGCATAAACAAGTGCGCATCAATAAATGAGGTTAACAGCAAAATTTTATTTATAAAGGGAGAAGTGGACACCTACAAATTAAAGATTTGCGATACATAAAAACATCATTATTTCTCTCCTTCGTTGGGCTGACGAAGGGAGACGCCTAGTTCGTGCATATCGCGAATCCCCGAGCGGCGCATCAGATTAAGAAATGCTTCGGCATCTCCTGGCCCTTCGTACGCAGCTGGGGGACCACCATCAATGCGACTAAAGATTGCAGGAGTCACTCCAAAACACTCTAAAAGGTTACACGCTCGCTCGAAATCAAGCCTGGAGCTTGAAGCCTCTTTGTTGGTAATCTCGTTCTTCGGCGCCATGACAAAACAAGGATGAATGTCAAGAATAAAGAATTTGTCCTTATTTATACAAACCAAAGCAACTCTTCACATTCCTCGTTTGAAATTGCTTACTCGGGAAGATGAAGAGACATTCAAAAGTTTCGAAAAAGAAATTTATTTGTGACGGTTAAGTATTGACCGACATTAATTTTCTTTTGAAGAATACGCCGATTGTTGGATATCTCCGCTTTTACGCGGATGGCTGTTGCGTATCCTAAATTTTACGCTGACAGATCAAATCTTAACTTTTACGCTTCTGTTCAAAGTGTTTCAAATTTTGGAGATATTTGAAAACTTTGAAGGGGGTCTTGTAGGAGCGTAAAAAGTGCTTCAAAGAAAGAGTCATCTCATTCATAAGTGATCTGCTTTACGCCAAATAGAGCGAGTAATCTCTTTACGCCCAAGACTAGGCTAATCAATTTATGCCCAAGCAGGCTGATTATTTTACGCTCCGGTCTTCAACCATGATTTTACGCCAAGGACAGAGCAGCCTCTTTTACGATGGACAAAGCTGTCAAATCTAGCATTTAATGCAAACTCTGACATAGAGATATTAATGATGGCATATATCACAAAGGAATTTGTCTTTACGCAGAGACCAATGTTGTCATTTAGTGTGTGGATTGAGCTACTTTACGCTCACACTACGGCTTCTTTTACGCACGAAGATTATACGAGCTTTTACGCTCAACAGTCGACGTGTGCGTAAAGTCTATTTGAGCTGCTTTTACGCTCAAGGTTATTTAATAACCACTTTACGCGGAAAGTCTATGTCAAGGCTATTTTACGCCAAATCTACTGCTTTACGCTCAGAGTACATTGGACTATTTTTACGCCCTATTCTCCTCCACCAGTTTGGAATGTGGTTTGCTTACGTGGCTTTCATGCCACTATTTTCGAAGAACGTGTGTACATACATCCTATCCTTACTGAAGTGATGGGACACACATCAACATATGCAGAGGATGGCTTCGATCATGGATGGCAGTTGTTAGCATAAAGATGGAACTTTTGCTGAGTTTTTACACACAAGAGCCCAAGTCTATAAATAGACTCATTTTTCTCAGGACACACACACAGAGAGACAGGAGAGAATACAGAGATCAGAACTTCAAGATTTTGATTCTCCGGAGCATTCTTCTTCAACTTTTCTTTCAGAACAGAGTGAAGCAAAGCAGGAAAGCATTCGGCCTCGCCATCAGTGCCCAAGTGCGTCGATACCTTTCTGGTGACTTAGTTCTTCCAAGTTGTTCTAATTTAAGCAGTGATCTTCATCATCATCATATGGTCCAAGGAACAAAGTGATCATTTACAGATCAGACTTCCATAGCAATACTTTCCCATAATCAAATTTGTACTTCTTGTACTTTTTCTCGTTTTATTTTCAAAATCTAACTTTTGTTTGGCATTTTTGTTAAGTGAAACAAAATGGCGACTCTGCTGGGGACGACCTTCTCCTCTAACGAGGAGGCGATTGCTCAATATGATGATGTTTCGGTCGGTTCGACCAAGAAGACTCTGGTTGTGTACTTCGACCAGACTGCCTATGAAGAAATGCTCCGAACTGGGGGTGGTTCTCGCCACTCCAATGTTCAAAAGTCTCGCAAAGCACGAAAAGTTTGGATTCCCAAATCGAAAGTGGTTTCTGATCTCTCTGTTGCTTCTGATGACAAGGGAATTCTTCCCACTCCTGTCTTAGGGGCTCCCGTTCATAACGAGGCAGTCCTTACTTCGGCGTCGCTCTCTAAGTGTGACAATTTTTCTCCCGTCTGTGACGGTGTAGATGATCAGGTTCCACGCCCACTGCATAAGAACCAGGTTTTATGCCCACTGGGTAAAAACCAAGTTTTACGCTCAAGGCATAAGAATGAGTCTCTCATTTGTAATGTGGCAGATTCTAATGCTTCTGAGTGTAAAAATAAGTCTTCCGTCTGTGACGTGGTAGACACACACAAATTATGCTCCTCGCGTAAAATAAAATCTCCCGTCTGTGACGTGGTAGATAATCAATTTTTATGCTCCACACGTAAAGGTAAGTCTCATGTCTGTGACAGTGTAGATAAAATTCACAACGATGTATGCACATCTAATGTGAATGTACCTAAACGCATACAGCGTAAAAATGTCATTGGTAAAGCTTCTGTCCTATACCAACAACCTTCTTATACTGCTTTACGCAAAGTACCAAACTTACAAATTACACGCCATGAAAATGGAGTCCTTCGTGCTAAATCTCAAGATTTACGCACACAACTCCAAACGCGTAAAAATGTACAGTTTGGTTCTGCGAATGAAGTCAGTAATCTTCTTTATACACAAGGGACTAAACATTTTTCTACCCAAAATGTAATAAAGAAGAATACTCCATCTGCTCCTTCTGACTTACGTGAATTGCTAATGCAAAAGCGTAAGAATTCACAATCTCCGGTGACGCTCCCCCAAGAAAAATATTATTGTGAATATCACCAGGTTGTGATCAATTGTTGTTGTTCGGCTTCAAAACGGTCAGTTTTTGATCGATTGAGTTTTAATTCGCTTCAACATCAAGCTGAAGACCAAGAACATGAGCTGTCATATGTGTCAGTCAACATGGCATCTCATACTAACAAAGGACGACATCCAAGACGGAATATGTCCCAAACCCCAGGTCAACAACAGTTCAATAGGCTTCTTGATTCCTTTGAAGGAGTATATCAGAATACTCGATCAAGAAGATAAAGACAATTACAGACTTCTGATTTAGAAGCTGGGGGTACTCAATCTTTTGAGTTTGATACCGATAGTGTGGATTCATACTTCTATACTAATCCCTCTATATCTTCAAGAGAGGTTGATTCCTACGCTGTTGGAGATGAACCAGAGACGTCATCTGCTAATACGGAACAACGTCTTACTGCCGTGGAGCAATCATTGAAAGACATGCTTAATATGGTACAAAGCATGTATCAGATAATTTTGAATCAGCAAACTGCTCAACCTACAGTAATAACTCCGATACCAGTAGCAGCACAAACTCAAGATAGTCAGGGGGCTGATATACCTTTGAATATTCAAGAGCCTGCTGTTAATCAAAATTCTGCATCTCCAGATCCCATTATTCCAGAAGATGTACCACCTCCAGTGGGGGTTACGGTACATCCAACGACTATTCAATCAAATGTGCTTCCTCAAACCAGCGAAGCCATTCAAGCAGTGCGTGAACTCAAAGCACAATTTGAAGTTTTGAGGCACAAAGATTAGCTCCAGAGGTTAGGGATTAAGCAACCTTATCCTTCTCATTGGAATGATGTACCCTTTCCACCGAAGTTCAAGCCATAATCCATGGTTTTATTCGATAAAAAAGCATCTCCCAGTCAATATATCAATTACTTTGATATTATGACTGTACACTTGCAGAAAAATGATGCGCTTCTCACTCGAGTGTTCATCGGGTACCTGACGGGTTCAGCTTACGACTGGTATCGTAGCTTACCCGATAACTCTATTTCGTCTTTTGACGAATTCAAGGCAATGTTTCTCTCCCGCTTCTATGAAGGAGGTATGGACATGAACATGTCCTCCTTGATAGAAATCAAACAAAAGGAGAAAGTAGATACTCGGACGTTTATTGAACGTTTCCGACAGGCTACTCTAAAGATGCCTCCTGGTATGCCAGATTCAGCGTTGATTGACACATGCAAGATGAATCTGCGACCATCCATTGCTGTCTTCACAGGTTCCCAATTCACAGATTGGGCTTCGTTTATCATAGCGGCAGTTTCTGCCGAGACCAATGGTAGGTTGGCTCGTGAACACGGGATGATTTTCGCTTCAGAAGATAAAGAGAAGAAAAGTAATCCTGGTAATAATCCTGGCAATCGTAATGTGAAAGGAAAAGATACTCTTATGGTCAATCTCTCCAAGAACAAAATGATGCCAAATAATCAGGAATCTTCCAGGCCAAAGAAAGAATACTCTTTTGACGAAAGTGATATCCCAGGGATATTTTAATGTCTGGTGAAAAGTGGTAAACTTCAGATTCCAGAGCCAAAAAGGCTTAATGAGGTGAATCTGACTGACAATCCCAAATATTGTATCTATCATAGATATATTAATCATCCTACCAGTGCTTGCTATGTCTTGAAAAAGAAGATCCAAGAGCTGATAAATGGTGGCGCTATCGCTTTAACCAATGATGACCATACGGTTATGACCAATATGGTTTCTCTTCAGTTCGGGGATTTTCCTCCACAGCAAGTCCCAGATGGAATTATCCCAATTCTGAAGGCGACGATGAGGATCGTGAATATCCCGCCTGCCAGTGAAGAAAATACAGGATTGCTGCCGCTCACATTGAAGAATGGTTAAATCATGTGTGTACATCCTGACTTAGTACCTGAGTTGGAAAATGAAGGTAAAACTTTAAAATCCAAGAAAGGTAAGAAAGTCAAACCTGTAACATGATTTCTCATGTTATTCCAAATCCTGATGACTTGGATCATCTATGGGATGGCCTTCCTCTAGAAGATAGACTGAAAGGACTAAACATCTGTCCTCCAAGTCTAGCTCCTCCAACCAAGCTCAAGCTTACTCATCAGCAGTGGCTAGCCATGAATAGTATTCCTTTATACCGGGCACAACAAGTCTTTGCTGCTTATGAAAAAGCTCCAACAGGGATTTCTCCTCGTATCCCGAATCCTTCTCCTTCCTTAACTACAGAGACGTCTATGCTTCATTCTCCTGTAGTTGCAGAGGTTTCTTCCTCTTCCTGTGCTGAAACACATGTCCAAAGTTCACTGCCTATCCACTCGTATAGTCAGCAATCTGTCATTCTCATGAGGAAGATGGGTTACGACTTTCAAAAGGCAGAAGGTTCGAATTATGATAAAGGAATACGTCTTCCTTTACAAATTCAAAATCAGAATTCCACTGCTGGATTGGGTTCTGAAGTTCCTTGTAACAACCCTCACAAGAAGAAGACTAAGGGAAGAAAGACTAAATCCGATAATATGGTACTTTCTTCTCCTGAGTCTGAAGAAAAAACTTTTGCTGGTACAAGATCTGGAAAAGAGTACCACAAAGACTATGAGGGATCCTCCAAAGAAGCAGAAGATGTAGTGGAAACTCTACCAGTTCAACCTTCTTCTGTTCCTGTTAAACCGTCTATAGTTGAAAAGGGAAAACAGAAGGCAGTACGCTTTGATATCCCATTGAAGTCTGCTTCCAATCAGGGGGTGGTGATGAAGCCTTACAAGTTTGACATTCTAGCTCAGTTAGCCAATACTCCGGCTAGACTATCTATATTTGAACTGCTTTGCCTTTCCAGAGAAAGCAGAGAGACTTTGAGCGAAGCTTTACTTCAAGCAGATTCATGCTTCGCTCAACTCAAGACTCCTAATAATATACCAGTGTCTTGTCCGCAATATCAAAGTGTGATGGAAGCAATTCCCAACATCACTTTTATACAAGAGGATATGCTATTGAAACACAACAAATATGATAGGCCTCTGTGCTACACTGGATATATCGGATCCACTGAAATTGACAGGATTTACATTGATCCTGGGTCTTCAATTAGTATAATTCTTCAAAGTATGCTAAGACCCCTGAGGATTTCTACTAGTGAGCTGACTTACATTAGTACTACGATAGTCGGTTTTAACTCTGGCAAGAGCAAACCACTGGGGAAGATTCGTCTGCAAATTCAGATTGGTGATCTTCGAACTATGGTAACTTTCTATGTTATCAACTCGGACGTATCCTACAATATTCTTCTTGGAAGACTGTGGATTCATGAGCACAATATTGTGCCTTCAACTCTTCACCAATGTTTCAAATATGTGGACTCCCAAGGAGTTGTGAAAACTGAGTTTGCTGATTTTAATCCATACACGGGTGTCGAAGCCTACATCTCTGATTCAAGGCTTTATAAACAAGAGCATGTGAAAGATATATCAGACATAGCTGAAGATCAATCATCATCTGAGGATCAGTCTATTAATGAAGATCCGCCAGAGGAGCAACCTTTGAAGATCATAGTCAAGGGACGAATCCAATCCCAACCTGTCAATGATCAACCTTTGATAATCAAGGTTAAAGGAAGAACTCAAACTTCATCTGAGGGATCAATAAATATTCCTGCTAAGAGCCAAGTTCAACCTGTTATGATCAAGGTTAAAGGGCGTACTTCTTGAACGAATGATCCAGAATCACCATTGATTGTCAATCTTGGCAAATCTACGCAGAAGACGGATGATGGTCCACTGTTGATTAATCCGAAGCGTAGCAATCAGATTGTAAATGATGTAAATATTGATCATTCTATACTTCTTGATATCAATGAAAATTTCCTGTTCGAGTATATGGCTGTCAAGTTTATTGAGAGAATGACTTTATCTTCTGATAATCAAAGTCATCAATATAAAGACAACATAGAATCGGAAGAAACTTTATACATTGATCATAAGGAGAATTCTTTTCCTCCTCATGTCGATGTCGGACCTTATGCTCAAAAGTTCTTGACATCTTCTCCCTATCTGCTTCATGTAGCCGCTTCATCACAAGCTTGCATAACTTTCAGACGTCACGAAGAATCCTATTTCGTGGTCCCGTCTGATAAGAAAAACAAACGCCAAATTGTGTTTGGCCTGGCTAGAAATATTCCTGTTACTCAGACAGATAATCTGAAGGATAAAGATAAAAGAAGAATCCGAATTGACAAATACAGTCAACAATCTATCAAGATCATCCAGAACATGGGGTATGATTTAAAGACTATGCAAGGTCTCAATCAGGGCAAGGGCAGACGACTACCATTATGTGGTGATCCGTTTTACCAAAAGACTCGTCATGGGTTGGGATATGATCCGTCCCACATGTTTAATGATGATATACAAGAAGAATTCTCTTCTAGCTCTTCACAATCATCAGATTCGGAAGAAATTCTATTCATCGAATCCGATATGTCTTGTTCCTCATATGGGCAAATATTCTCAGTAAATATGGTTCAAGCCGATGATGAATCAGAGCCATTTGAGAATGATCCTTGGGCTCAACAGATGGATACTCAATGGGAACTTCATTTTGAACAGCGACAGCCACCTACAGAAGATGAGGTTATCCAGATTGATGTTGGAGATGGAATTACGTCCAAACCAATATTCATCAATAAGAATCTTTCTGAAGATGAAAAGGAAGAGCTGATAAAACTTATAAAAGATTACATTGACATCTTTGCATGGAGTTATGAGGATATGCCAGGGCTAGATCCTAAAGTTGCTACTCATAAACTCAATATTTTGCCTAATGTCAAGCCTGTAAAACAACAGCAACGGCGCTTTAGACCAGATATGATGGATGCAATTGAAGCAGAAGTCAAAATGCTGATTACATGTGGCTTTGTTCGTGAAGAACAACACCCAGATTGGGTGGCCAATATTGTTCCTGTTATGAAGAAGAATGGAAAAATCCGAGTTTGTATAGATTACTGAGATCTTAATACGGCTTGTCCAAAGGACGAATTTCCACTTCCTATTACTGATGTCATGATAGACAATATATGCGGTTTTGAACGTATGTCTTTCATGGACGGATTCTCAGGATACAATCAGATCAAGATGCATCCAGAAGATGAGAAGCATACATCTTTTCGAACACCCTTAGGGTTTACTGCTATACGGTTACGCCGTTTGGGCTTAAAAATGCCGGTGCCACATATCAACGGGCTATGAGCAATATCTTTCAAGAACATCTACGAAAAATAGTTGAATGCTACGTAGATGACATTGCTGTTAAAAGTCGGTCAAAGAATGATCACATTCAGGACTTGAAGACAGTATTTGAATTGATGCGCCAATATTAATTGAAAATGAACCCTACTAAGTCTTTCTTAGGGGTTTCTAGTGGCAAGTTTCTAGGATTTGTCATCACCTCTCAAGGTATCCATGTTGATCCTGATAAGGTTAAAGCAATCCTTGAAATGCGTCCTCCTCGTAATCTGAAAGAACTCCGTAGCTTTCAGGGCCGTATTGCTTATATCAGAAGATTTATATCTAATCTTTCTGGGAGATGTCAACCTTTCTCCCATCTATTAAAGAAAAGGGTATCTTTCGTCTGGGATAAAGCGTGTCAAAAAGCCTTCAATGACATTAAGCAATATCTTACAAACCCGCCTGTTCTGGTACCCCCGGTGATAGGAAGACCATTTTTGCTATATGTTCGAGCCTTGGATCATTCACTTGGCGCTCTTCTGGCACAGAAAAGTGATATGGGTCATGAACAAGCAATATATTATCTGAGCAGAATGATGGTCGGAGCTGAACATAGATATACTCCTGTGGAAAAGGAATGTCTAGCTTTGGTTTTTGCCGTCCAAAAGACAAGGCATTATGTCACTGGACAGACTATTCATGTCATCTCCAGAATAAATCCCATTCGGCTATTGATGAGAAAACCGAGAATTCTTAATTCCAGGTTAGCTACCTGGGTGATGTTGCTCACTCCTTATGACATGATTTATGTGCCTCAAAAATCAGTGAAGGGCCAAGCGTTAGCTAATTTCTTAGCTGCTCATCCTATACCTGAAACTTCGAAGTTATATGAAGACATTCCAGACGAAGTAGTGGAATGTAACATGACTTTGAAGAATGATATATGGCAATTATATTTTGATGGAGCATCACGAGTGGGACCTAAAGGCAATATTGTCTCTAGGTAGGAATTATCTTGGTTTCTCTTGACAAAATGGTCATATACCGTGCCTATTCTCTTAATGAGCCATGCTCTAACAATGTAGCAGAATATAATGCTCTATTGATTGGTCTCCAAGTAGCAAAATAATTGGATATTGAATTCTTAAAGGCTTATGGAGATTCTTAATTGATCGTTAATCAAGTTAGAGGGACTTATGAAGTCAGAAATCCTGATCTCATCCCCTATCATCAGGTGGTAGTCGAGTTGGTCCTATTATTCAAAGGATTTGTCATTGAATTTGTACCACGTTCTCAGAATGTGGAGGCTGATGCTCTTGCCAGCTTAGCTGCAGACTTGGCTATCCCAATCCGAAGGCAAAATACAATTACTTTGTTGGACCGAGACTTGTTCTGTGTGAAGAGTAATCTGCATATTGAACAAAGTTATACTACAGAGTCAAGTTCTCAGCAGAAAGATTGGAGAACTCTATTTATTGGTTATGTAGTTCATGGGATTTTGCCTGAAGATCCTAAAGAAGCTGCATCAATTAAGAGACAATCGTTTCGATTCTATTATGATTCGTCTTTACATATGCTATATCGTCGTTCATATGACGGACTCTTGCTGTGCTGTCTCTCAGAAAGTGAAGCCAAACAAACACTGCGTGAGGCTCATGATGGTGTCTATGGTGCTCATCAACCGGGTCCAAAGTTACAAGATCGCATTCGAAGAATGGGGTATTATTGACCCTCTATGATAGCAGATGCTGTAGACTATGCCAAAAGATGTAAAGCATGTCAGATTCATGCTGATTTTATTCATCAGCCGTCTGAATTTCTACATCCTACAGCAGCCTCCTGGCCCTTCGAAGCTTGGGATATGGACATCATTGGTCCTATTAACCCTCCTTCTGTAAAAGGACATCGGTTTATACTAGCTATAACCGATTACTTTTTGAAGTGGGCAGAAGCAGTTCCCCTTGCTGAAGTGAAAACATCTAATGTAATCAGCTTTATTAACATCATGTCATTTATCGCTTCGGGATTCCTCGACGAATAATTCATGACAATGGACCATAATTTGTTAGTCAGACATTTTATCGATTCTGTGACAAAAATCGAATTCAAAATCTGGCTTCTACGGCTTATAATCCAGCTGCTAATGGTTTAGCTGAAGCCTTCAACAAAACGATCATCAAACTTCTCAAAAAGTTTATCTCTTCTAATAAAAGAGATTGGAATGAGAAGCTTGGAGAATGTTTATGGGCATATCGAACAACGGTCCGGACTCCTACTGGTTTTACACCATTTTCACTGGTTTATGGATGTGAAGCTGTCCTCCCATTGGAAATCCAGATCCCTTCTCTTTGAATTGCTATTGCTAATGAGCTAACTACAGAGAATAATGATCACTTACGACTCCAAGAACTTGAAGGATTGGACGAGAAGCGTCTTCAAGCACAACAGCATATTGAGCTATATCAAGCCCGTATATCTCGAACTTTTAATCGTAAAGTCAAGGAGAGGGTATTCAAAGTTGGCGAGCTTGTATTAGCTGTTCGGAGACCAATGGTGATGACTCACAAAAGCAAAGAGAAATTCCTAGCAAAATGGGAAGGCCCGTATGTAATTGAGTTAGTGTTCTCCAATGGTGCCTATCGGTTGTCAAAACCCAATGGAGATCTACTCATGCTGCCGATCAATGGCAAATTTCTTAAGAAATACTATGTATAAAAAGAGAAGACAGAACAAAAATAAAACTTCTTTTATTTTTGTTCAAGATAAAAGATTAAGGACGAAGGCCACTCCCTTCCTTATTGAATACATAGTCAGCTAATGCATAGAAGGCATCGTTTCCTGAACCCATAAAAATTTACAGACGGTCATCTTCAATTCTTCTTCTTCAGGAGTTTTTCTTGGCTCTACTAAGAAAGCAAGGATGTCTTGGGGTGGTTTGGGCGTAGAAGAACTATTGTCTACTTCGATCGGACCCGTCACTATTGGCTCAGCAGGGCATGTCTCAATGACGTCCTCAATGTTCCTGAAGACTTCATTCTTTTGCTGTACATCCTCGAAAGACATTTCCAATAGAGGAGTAGAAATAAGAATGAAATGATTACAGAGAATTCTCACCTATTTATAGAGGAGGATTACTAATGAACTAGTTTCTGAAATTGAAAACGACTTTTCATTTCCGAAAAGACTCGTCCGTTCATGTTACCAGGTTCATCCATTTAATTATGGAATTGAATCGTCCTTTCTATTCCCAAGAAATACGTTGATTCGTCCACCGTTTTGACGTATATGCTCACAATATATGTCTTCTTATTCCCCAGCTACCAAGGTTTGGTTAAGCTGACTTCTTGTTTCCTGGGAAAGGAATTTTATATCTTCTATTTTATCAATTGATTAGAAAGTAGGATTTGCTATTTATCATGTTTCTATGACCTCTGAATAAATATTAAATCTGCTTTTTTTTTCCTATCTATCACTTCTATTTGACCTCTGCATAGATATTAATCTAATTTTCTTTTGAGTTCTTACATGCTATCACGTCCATATTACCTCTGATAGTATTGTGTACTCTAAATCAGAAAAGAAGGTTTCATTATCTATCATGTCCATATTACATCCAGATAGATACAAATCATTGAGCATAGAAGAATTATCATTTCCACTCTCATATCATCAAAAAAAAGTCTATTACATTTCTTAGACTTTCTTACAAGTTATAATGGAAATCTCTTACATTCTTGGATTTTCATTCTATACAATAACGATAACCTAATAGAGATCTATTTCTTCTTTGATCTTCTTTGACGGGTTCGTTGTTGGTGGCAGTTCCTGACTGTCTGAGCTCCAGTGGCAACCAGAACAGCAAGAATCAAACTCTGGTCTTCTCTCTCAGACGAGAGGAGAACCCCAGAGTATGGCAGCCCGAAGGCGTGTTGCTGCCAATACAATTGGTGGATTAGTGGCGGCACCTCAAAGGAGATAGGAATGTATCCAGCATTGGGATACGATTTCTAGTTCTGCCGTGAAAGGAACTCTACTACCCGATTTCTCGGGGTAGAGTTGACTCCACCATCCAACTCTCCGTGTATAAAGGCTCTTCCTACCAACAGAGGAAGAACCTTCTATCTCACAAAGAGTTCTGAGTTGTCTGATTTGCGCGTCAAAAGCGCATGAGCTCCCTGATGTTGATATCAGAAGAACGCTCCTCACAGCGTCAAAATCGCCAATGCCAGTTCTGGAAAAGCTGCTCAGCCAAACTTCTGCAGAAAACAACAAAGAAGAAGTGTTTTTAACATAAGTATTATCAGATGCGTATCAAACGCTAACTAAAAACAGATCACAAGGCTTTTACGCCAGTGATTCAGCGAGGCTTTTTACGCCAGTGCTTCAGCAAGGCTTTTACGCCAGTGATTCAGCAAGGCTTTTTTACGCCAGTGCTTCAGCAAGGCTTTTTACGCCAGTGCTTCAGCAAGGCTTTTTACGCCAGTGCTTCAGCAAGGCTTTTACGCCGATGATTCAGCAAGGCTTTTACGCCAGTGATTAAGCAAGGCTTTTTACGCCAGTGATTCAGCAAGGCTTTTATGCCTGTGCTTCAGCAAGTTTTTTTTACGCTCATCAAGAATTTACACTTATGAATAGATGTTTTCAACAAAAAATTCGAAGATAGATATTTGCTTACGATCGGACTTACCACTTAAGTTGAATGGTTTGGCTCTATTAGTGGTTGAATCCACGTCTAAAGACTGGACGTACAAAGGAACGCCGTGGGAAAGCTCCGCCATTGTCATTTGTTGGAGAACAACATCACAGAAAGTTATCTTCAGAGGAATGAGTACGAGAATATATGAAACATTCTCGGCTATTTATAAAGGCTGAAGAAACTGTTGGGATGAGTCTATTTCGGAAGAAGATCCTATTTAAAAGCTCTCGTATCCACAAGACAGTTGCCACGTGTTGGTTTGTTTCTTAGGAATTAACAACTATAGAAAAAGTCAAAAGAAGTGCATAAACAAGTGCGCATCAATAAATGAGGTTAACAGCGAAATTTTATTTATAAAGGAAGAAGTGGACCCCTACAAATTAAAGATTCGCGATACATAAAAACATCATTATTTCTCTCCTTCGTTGGGCTGACGAAGGGAGACGCCTAGTTCGTGCATATCGCGAATCCCCGAGTGGCGCATCAGATTAAGAAATGCTTCGGCATCTCCTGGCCCTTCGTACGCAGCTGGGGGACCACCATTAATGCGACTAAAGATTGCAGGAGTCACTCCAAAACACTCTAAAAGGTTGCACGCTCGCTCGAAATCAAGCCTGGAGCTTGAAACCTCTTTGTTGGTAATCTCGTTCTTCGGCGCCATGACAAAACAAGGATGAATGTTAAGAATAAAGAATTTGTCCTTATTTATACAAACCAAAGCAACTCTTCACATTCCTCGTTGGAAATTGCTTACTCGGGAAGATGAAGAGACATTCAAAAGTTTCGAAAAGAAATTTATTTGTGACGGTTAAGTATTGACCGACATTAATTTTCTTTTGAAGAATACGCCGACTGTTGGATATCTCCGCTTTTACGCGGATGGTTGTTGCGTATCCCAAATTTTACGCTGGCAGATCAAATCTCAACTTTTACGCTTCTGTTCAAAGTGTTTCAAATTTTGGAGATATTTGAAAACTTTGAAGGGGGTCTTGTAGGAGCGTAAAAAGTGCTTCAAAGAAAGAGTCATCTCATTCATAAGTAATCTGCTTTACGCCAAACAGAGCGAGTAATCTCTTTACGCCCAAGACTAGGCTAATCAATTTACGCCCAAGCAGGCTGATTATTTTACGCTCGGGTCTTTAACCATGATTTTACGCCAAGGACAGAGCAGCCTCTTTTACGCTGGACAAAGCTGTCAAATCTCACATTTAATGCAAACTCTGACATGGAGATATTAATGATGGCATATATCATAAAGGAATTTGTCTTTACACAGAGACCAATGTTGTCGTTTAGTGTGTGGATTGAGCTACTTTACGCTCACAATACGGCTTCTTTTACGCACGAAGATTATACGAGCTTTTACGCTCAACAGTCGACGTGTGCGTAAAGTCTATTTGAGCTGCTTTTACGCTCAAGGTTATTTAATAACCACTTTACGCGGGAAGTCTATGTCAAGGCTATTTTACGTCAAATCTACTGCTTTACGCTCAGAGTACATTGGGCTATTTTTACGCCCTATTCTCCTCCACCAGTTTGGAATGTGGTTTGCTTATGTGGCTTTCATGTCACTAGTTTCAAAGAACGTGTGTACATGCATCCTATCCTTACTGAAGTGATGGGACACACGTCAACATATACAGAGGATGGCTTCGATCATGGGTGGCAGTTGTTAGCGTAAAGATGGAAACTTTTGCTGAGTTTTTACACACAAGAGCCCAAGTCTATAAATAGACTCATTTTTCTCAGGACACACACACAGAGACATGAGATAATACAGAGATCAAAACTTCGAGATTTTGATTCTTCGGAGCATTCTTTTTCAACTTTTCTTTCAGAACAGAGTGAAGAAGCAGCAGGAAAGCATTCGGCCTCGCCATTAGTGCCCAAGTGCGTCGATACCTTTCTGGTGACTTAGTTCTTCCAAGTTGTTCTACTGTAAGCAGTGATCTTCATCATCATATGGTCCAAAGAACAAGTGATCATTTACAGATCAGACTTCCATAGCAATACTTTCCCAGAATCAATTTGTACTTCTTGTACTTTTTTTCGTTTTATTCTCAAAATCCAACTTTTGTTTGGCATTTTTGTTAAGTGAAATAGTGATTATTTTAGTTAAGTTTGAGACCATATTTGTGGTAGATTGGAGATCTGGTGTTCCTGAGGATATCTCCGACGCGTGGCACTATTCGCTTTGGTGGAGGTGGAAAGCTTAGCCCACGTTTCATCGGACCATTCGTTATCAGCAGAAGAGTCAGTGATGAGTCGTACAGACTGGACTTGTCACTAAATTAGAAGGAGTCCATAATTATTTCGTGTCACAGTTGAGACGGTATATGACAGATCCCAGCCATGTACTGGATCATTCCGAGATCGAGGTGGCCCTACTCTTAGTTATCCGAACAGCCTGTGGAGATTCTGGATCGACGGGAGGGTAACTGAGGAACCAGACGATGCCCTTGGTTCACGTAGCATAGAGGCATCACTCTCCAAGTGAGTCTACCGGGAGAGGAGGGGATGAGCTCGCGAGCAATACCCTTATCTTTTTCAGTCTTGAGGTAAATTTTTCTATCCTTCTTACATGTTCAGTTTTGACTTAATTTCGAGGACAAAATTATTTTAAGAAGGGTAGAATTATCACTCCCACTTTTCTAATTAGGGCTTTTTAGTCATTGTGTGCTAATTTGAATTTTTATTTTACAAATTAAATTGATTAGTGTGTAGCTTTGATTGGTATTTTTGGTAGTGGCAAATGGTTTAACCGTAGTCAAACTAGATTAGAAGACTAACCATGTGATTAGAATCATTTTTAGCTAATTAGATTTAAATTAGAGCAATTGTCCATATTAGGAAACAATTAAATCTTTTTATGCTATTTACATGTGGCTTTTTAGCCTTTTTGTCAATGGACTTTTAAATCAACTTGAGGAGTGTTTGGCCTATGGCCAAACCCTAACCCTAATCCCCATGCAGTGGCCGGCCAAACACAGCAGCCCCCCTCTTTTATGTGAAAAGCTTGTGGCCGTCAAGCTCTTCAAAACCCTAGGTTTCTTCTTCTCCTCCAAAAGTCCAATTTTCTCATTTCTCATCCAAATCCTTCCAAACGAAGTGCGTTACAATCGTTGGGCGGAGAGGAACCTGCTGGAGACTTGCTAGCGAGGGATCAGGGCGTTGGACCAGAGGAAATCGGTATCGACGCGTTTGGAGGATCGTTTCATTGAGATATTGACTCTCAATAGGTAAACCCCTCTAAACACTAGTTCTAGTTGTGCATTTTTTTTTGGGTATCGAGTTGGTTTGAGTATTTATGTTGGGTTTGTTTGTGAAGTGATTTTTAGTTGAAATCGAGATTTCTGAGTTGAACTCAGATTTCTGAGTTAGAGCTGAGGTTTAGCATAGATTTTGACTGATATCTATAGTGACCTGTTTACTTTCATCTCAAAAATCTATGAGTTATATATTTTCCTCTTTGTTCATTGTCACGATCTGCTATCCAAATTATTGGGCCGGGCCGAGTCATGTCAAGCCTACGCTTGAGATAAAGCATAGTAAGCTGTTTCTAAAGCAAATAAGATAAGACCAAAGTGTGCTAACAGTTTCTATATGTAATAATGAGTCGAAATGTTCCAAACATAGAATTCATCTTCTCTATAATATGTTCCAAGTACAAGTCCAAACATATAAACTGGATACAGGTCTAGTTACAAAATACGTAGTCTAAAAGAATGCTACTCTCAGAAGTCCGAACAACTATACAAACTAGACGAGCTTCCCCGT
>JANAVB010018200.1:6506508-6593256 GCA_029216955.1 Iris pallida | reverse complement strand
GTAATTTACAAAAGAGTAAGACTGACTACCTCAAGAAAATTGAAAATAAATTGGTGCCTATGGTAAATGGATATTAGGTACAAGAGGGATATCAATCAAGGATTGTTTGAATTATGGCACGGTTAGGGACGGGTAAGATCCTTCTCGATCTACAGTTGGAACGATCACGAAGTTATGATTGCTAATCATAGGATAGGAGATTAAGGGGTGAAAGGATAGTAATACGGTCAGGAGCTATAGCCTATGGTCGCTTATAAGAAAAATAAGTTGGAGAGATTGCACATCAGTTCTTACTATGGTTTAGCCTATCTATCAGTTCCTAGGATAACACATGGTCCCTCAAATACTGCTGGCAATATTAATCCAGAATCAACTCATAGTATTTGAAAGTCCTTGATATCATCCAATTTTCATTAGTACACTCTATTTCACGGCTTATCCTCTTCAATTAAAATTTTTGCTAACACAATACCAAGTTGCTCATAATGTGATCTGTTAGGGTCTTTAAATACACCATTATATAAAACATCTTCATCCTCCGAAATGTATCATCTACTATACAGAACTCTACTCTAGATCCGATTTACCAATCTATTTAGGATTATTCTACCTCTCTATCTTGAAATATTTTCTTCTCATCTTATGCCATAATCTTGGTCAGGTGCTTACAATACTTCATGGTATGATTTTTATATCAACCTCTGTCCTTATTTCTTTCTATCTCACCTCCTCAGGATAGTCTCCTTATTTTTTATTGGATCTTAATTTCAAGATCTTGCTTAAGGTACGGTTCTCTCGGTAGTCCTTGTTATGTCATCGTAGATAATCATGGTCATAATTCTCGTCTAAATAACTTTTTCTGAAATTTTAACCTTAGTCCTCTTTATTTATTCAGCCTAAATGTATTGTTCCTTATAATTCTCTCTCATTGTATATCCACTACTTATCCTCAAACTAAAATAATGTTCCAATTGTAATTCCTCTAGGGTCTCTAACTAACTTACATTAACAAAGGGTTTACTAGTTTGCCTCTTGCGGTATGGTTTTATTCCTAGATCCTTGCCTACGATCAATAATCAAATATCATGATCAATTCTTAAACTTAATCAACCCCAAAACTCCATGCTATACTTATACAAGCCTTAAGTCATATCCAATAACAGCATAACCAATGATCAACCTTATCTATCCATAAGCATTATACATTTCTCACAAACACGCTTAACTATCTGCTAGGAAAAATTTGAGGCTTGGTCAAGTAAGTACTTATATCTCATATCTGTAGCACCCAGTTTTCCAAATGAGGGTAATTTTAAAATTTCATGTTTATAATTATTTAATAACAATATTTAATTTATGATATGATTTTTGGTGATTTTAAATCATTTTAAAATTATTTAAATCAATGACTTGTGGTTTTGACGTTTTGCTAGTGAAACCCTAGAGACTATTTGACCTAGAGCCTAACCATGTAATTATGATATTTTAATATCATTTTTAGCCTAAGGATATTTTTGTATTTGACCTCTTTGAATTATTTTGATATTATTTTATTATTTATGATATTGTTTTGGGGTTATTTGAGTCGGGTTCGAATTTCAACTCAATCCGACTTGAAACGGGGACCCGGGGGTAGTTTGACTCTAGTGGGACCCACACACTAGTTAGACATGGCCCACATGATATTAATTTTAGTTCACATGATAGAAATATTTTAGCTAGAGGTTAGACTAATTATTATGGATAAGGTTAGTGTGATTAGAGACTTTAGAATGACTGATTTAGCCCCAACCAATTAGCCCTTTCCTAATACTCATAGAATAGGTTAGTGGGGGCATTTTGGACCTTACCATAATAGGACAAATAGCCCCATATGACCAGCCACTTTGGGAGAGGATAGGCTCAAGTTCATTTCATTATTCTCATCTACACTCTCTCTCTTGTTCTTCCCCAAATTCCTAGAGAGCAATCCCTAGCAATTTCTCCACCAAGTCCTTCTATTTCACCACCAAATCTTCTTCTTTCCTTCTCCATTCTAGCCAAGGAGGAAGCTACCCAAATTTGGGAGGATTCGGAGCTCGTTCATGTCCTTTTAGAATCTCTACGTGTCGGTGTCGCTCCGGGAAGGCTTTTCTTCGATTCGATCTATCGGAAGGTATAAATCCCTTCTCCTTTTCATTTCCTCATGCATATAGGTCTATTTTGAACCCATAGGAATGACCCCCATGGTTTTATCTCCATTTGTGTCCATTTCGTGTCCATTTCGAGGTCATAGGAGTGTCCTTGTGTTGTGGTTGTGTCCATATGGGAAAATCCCAAATTTGGACACACTATGTGTTATTGTTATGTATGAATGAATTATTACATATTTAATCTCATATTTTTGTATTGGAGATGTGTTCTATAGTATCTCATATATATATATATTAGTGTAGAGAGTGAGTTCTTGATATATTATGTTATATACTTGTGTTCTTTTGTCTCAAACTACCCAAATCCGTCATGATTTTTTATCCACGTTTTTAATTTCAGCCCTAACTTAGAAATGTCATAACTTCTAGCTCAAAGCTCAATTTAATCTTTCATTTTTTTTAAAAGAAGCATATTGAAGTTAGCTTTCCAAAAACATATATTAATAGGCCTAATTATTTCTGTAACTTTCTGGAGAATTATTTGAGTGTCAGCTGTACGAAAGACAAACGCGTTCTCGGTGTTTTCGCGATTCCGGGAGTTTCGGAAACGAAAACGCGATCCGTTTGAAGTTTCGGAAAGCTAACACATAGATCTATAACATACTTTAATCTTAGATTTTAATTCATGCTGAGATGGTATAGTATTGATTATTAGTAGGAGTTACTATTCGGCATATACATTTTGTGCACCCTTGTGTGTAATATAATGTTCTATTTGATTTTAACACATGTTAATGTATATACATTATGTAATTAAATAGAGAATTCAAGCATGAGTAAATGGTTAAATAAATGATGTATGAGGTGTAAGTATCCTATCTAATGTAAGCATGTATAAGTATGGCTTGTAATGAATATGTAGGTTCCATAGTATGTAATATATGGTACATATAGTGGTACAAGAGAATAAATGAATGATAAATGAATGCAAGCATGAATGTAATGTAATAATAAATGTAATGTATGCAATATACAAGTTAATGAGATGTAATGCTCTATGTTAACATAAATCCTATATTACCTCATGTACCCCCTTACACTATGTTGACATTATCACACTTGACACATTGTTCACTTACACTTTGACACTCTTTGACATATATACACTATGTATACCCATTTGACCCTCACTTGCCCCTTTGCCATGTTCACATACACACACATAGCCTCTTAAATAAGTATTTATGAATATAGTTAACTTAGCTATGTATGTATATTATATATATGTTAGCATATTATGTTGTAATATATAAGTTTATATAACCATTTGAAATGCCATGATTATAGACCTAATGTTGAATACCAATATATGCATGTGTATATATGTGTAGACATATATAGCTTAAAGTAATAGATTACCTAGTGTATATCCAATATGAATTCTTGCCTATTTGAGTATTGAATAATTACATGCTATATAGAGTCGGGTGTATGTTGGCTTGTATAGCCTTGTATTGATGTGTGCTTGCTAGGATAGTCTTGGTTAGGTCTAGTAAGACTTACTGGGTTAGGACATGACCTAATTTAGCCTAGTTTGACTAGTACAGTTGACCAGAGTTGACCAAGGGTTGACTTTGGCCTAGTTTGATCTAGATTTATGTAGAATGTATTGTAGTGCTTTATATTACCCTTCTGGACATGTTATGACTTGTGCTGTTCTAATTAGGAGCCAGACACCTCTCATCGGACAGTATCTTTACCTTAGACATTCAGATATCAGGCGAGTACATTCTCTGATCATTTCATATCCTGCTTAGAATTATATTCCTGCTTTAGATTACTATACTTGATGCTGTCACGACATTATCACGGATTAGTACTATATGGATCTTCATGCGATGTTATCCTCCTCGGGAGCATCGGGTACATTGTGTCATGTGTGTTTCACTTTCATCATGTACTCCTGTGCTTTCACCATACATGTACACTCTTATGAATCTTGTACTCTCATGTTCACAGAGCCCTCATGTATACTATCATGTGCACCCTTTCATGGGCCTCTATGTGATATCATGTACAATAACATAACCTGCTTAGATCCTTGTGTATTGATTAGGGAAAACGGGTGAGTGCTAGTAGTCATGTGAACAATTCCATAGTAGTGTAGATCATGTACAACTCTTTAGTATAGATCATCTACAAATCTGTCCTATTCACATGTGCTATCCTGTACTCTACATCACTAGCCACTGTTAGTTCTCTATTTATAGTAGATATTTCTATTACAGTTCTCTCTTTGTTTACATACTGTATTTCTTCAGATCATGTATCTTACTTTACTGCATGATTATATTTTGTAACCTGCTATGATTTGTTGAGATGTATTGTGCTCGCTCCTGTCCTGACTGGAACTGTTGATAAATTTTACAGATAGCCTGGAGGTTGCCTGCTAGCCTAGAGGGGACATAGTAGAGGTTGTATAGATAGCTAGGGTTTTGCTTATAGCTTATTTTCAGTTGTCTTGAGTTGTATTTATGGATTACTGTATTTGAGCTTTGAGATGTATTTCTGGGTTTGTGTATCTTAGACACTTAGACTTCTATCTGTTGTATCTCTTTTCGATTTTATGTTTTATCTATCTTCCTTTATGCTCTACCTTAGATGTGACTGAGTTTACATTCTGCTATGTCACCCCCATTCGGGGAGTATAAACTGTTTAATCTTATACTGTTAGATGCATTAAGACCTAGGACAGCGTTCTACCGCCGATACTGCGGCGTAGGCTGGGCGTTGTTACGTTCTCGTGCCCTTACTGTAGGGTACGGGTTGTGACATATTTTTAGTGGTGGCCTATGCAGGTCGAGTTTGTGTAGTGGTATTCGAACTAAAGTACCACTACAGCCTGCAGTAGGATTAGGATATATTTTTGAAGATACTCAATCACAATTAGGATCCCTTGAGAGATTCCTGGGACGACCTTTGAGAATCTTGTTTAACTCCGATTTGAAAACTCTTTTCTTTTTCCTTGATTTGATTTATCTTTACTTTCTGCTATTGAATTTGATTTTGATGGATTATTATTGAATTTGAGTTTGTATTTATTGATTTTGATGAAGATTGTTGAAATTTGAATCTTGATGTTAGCTATAGCATCCGAGTTTGTAGTTATATGATTTGAAGGATTTTGTTCATTTCTGAATTTTGATGTTCGTTGATAAATTTGATTTTTTTTTGGTATTCATTGTTGATTTAATTTAATTTTTGGCAAGATAAAATTATATGGGCTAGGTCATCTAAGTTATGGAAATCTTGTCTTCTATAGTCACATTAGCCAGCATGGTGAGGACATATAGTCTGATTTTGGATATATTTCTCGGGTGTGGAAATTTAAGATTTTCGCAGCCAAGCTAGCGGCATCGCGAAAATGTTAAATACCATAATTCTAGAGGTATGTACATAAGTCAAGGACTCTGTGATTATCGTAGCCTTGCTCACTAGTATGACGAGGATTTAGAGTACCATGATTTTGGATAGACGCATATGATTATCAGATTGTACCTTAAATATTTTCGAACATGTTTTTGCTACTTTTGTTTCAGTCATTCAAAAAAAAAAGAAGGAATTATTGTTGTTTTGTTTTGTTTTGTTTTGTTTCTCATTGTTTACTTAGGATGTAGCTTTAGCTATTTTTATAAACCTTGTGTAACTTCTTACAAAAATTTATTTCTTCTTAATACAATAAACCAATGATTTTGCTAGGCCTTATTTTGGATTTGGTATTATAATTCTTGTTTCAAAAAAATGGGTCCCTCTTTTAAATAGATAAGCAGAACAGATTCTATTATCATTTCTTTCCTGCCAATATTTTTACTACTATCATTCCTTGTCTTATATACCTGTCCTGATTATATCAATTCCCTGTCTCGTATATAATTCTGTCATCTATACCTTGACAACTCTTGAATCTTCATATCATTTTGCCTGAGAAATGTTAAAGAAGTGACGTAAATTATGTAGCTCAGAGAAGACGTAACTGGTTATTTTATGATAATCTAAAGGAAATCAAATGTGGAGTGTTCCATATGGAAACTTGAGATAGAAATGTGGTAAAGGTCTCGAATAGAATAAAGAGATGTATACTGCCAATCTGGAAACAATTACATTTAGAGAAATTTTGGGGTTATGAGATAGTTTATAGGTGTATTCAAAACTAATGAGGATATCAGAGGTCAACCTAGTTTTGAGAACTTAGAAAATCTTGGTTATTGATTCTGGGGAAAACTTTTACTCTGAGGCTATATAAAAGGTTAGTAATGGAAAAAAGAAGTTAATTGTGTTTAATAAGGATATTAAACAAGATGTTGCGAGTAAATGACTAGGGATAGAGAGAGCACAAAGTTATGGAAGTTTAGAGATTGTTGTGAAATATTTTTAGGAGAATAATATTCAAGGGTGTATGTCGAAGAAAATACAGAAGTTAATTTTATGATGAAAGATAAGTTTGTAAGGCCTAGAGATTTAAATTAAATAATACAAAGACAACAATTTGAACAAGTTCAAGGAATTCGTAAACGGGATTTAGAGGTTTTGGGTCAAATTTAAGACAAGGTGAAAGAACTTGGAAATTTAAAAAAAATAGTTAATGTTGATTCCTAAATATGAGGGTTGTGCTTCAAGAGTAATGTTTGGAAATTGGGAATTGCCTATGGTAGTCATGGTAATGGTTTAAGTAAAGGTTAAATTTTCATATGGAGACTGGTGAGGTAAAGATATGATTGGCAAGTTATGACCAGATGAACTTAAGAGTATCAGAAGCAGATGACTAACTCGATCTTCATTATTTTTGTGCATTAATTACCACCTCTTGAACTCCCACTTTCTAATTGAGATCCTTGACGTTCCTTATCGTGACTTTGATATTCGGAATGTAATACTAGCTGTTACCCTCCAACAAATCTTATATGCAAGACCTAGACGAGCTCACCTTCGTGTAGGTATATCATGTCCCACTAAAATCCGTCTTCTTGTACTCTATTTTCTTGATAAGATTTTCTGGTCAACTGGCTAAACTATAACCTCTACCATTATACTAAATTTCTTCTTATTTCAATTAGAAATCCAGCCATGACTCAATTCTTTCGACCCGACATGTGATGGTGTTCTGTCTGTTTCCTTAGATGCTTAACCTTGTACCTTATCTGATTACTTGACCCGTTGGTTAAGAAACTTGGACTATGTAATTCCTTTCATCATTACCACCCTTATATCTTGTGCTGCTAAATTAACCTTAGTTTTGCAAGCTTATCTATTTTCGAGCTTGGTTATGACATATTTTATTGGGTGGCCACCCACTAACATATTGTCTAATCAGAACCGGTACATGATGGTCTGATCAACCTATTGCACTTTGGTTCGCTTTTTTCATGTATCAATCTACGAGAATGGAGACATAGTTAACTTGACCCTAGAGTCTCATTCGCGACAGCCTTGACAATTCTTCTTGAAATCTTTTCATCGCCTATGAACCTCGTATTCGTACTCAGTCGAATTAAATTTAATCATGACCTGAACCTCCATCATTGGATGCTCGTGCTTATACTTTGATTTTATTGATTTCCCTTCTTGCCCAAATCTCGTTTTATCCCGAAATTGATCAACTTAGATCGTGTCAAGACAAAAATCTATTTGTGATTTGTTGTGCCTAAATTTTCAATTTTTGCCATTTTATGGAATAGTAACCTTTTAATAATTTCTTAGTTGCTTGTTAATGACCAATTTTTATATAGGATGGTAGACAGCCCTACAACCTTGATGATTGTTGTTCCCTTACCTTCTCAATTAGGACACCCTAGATTATTTGTGTGTTGATACCATAGTACTGTTTTGACCTAGAATGATTAGTGTACCTAGGTGAGACTTCCAACTGCTACGGTATGCCCTGACCTTGTATACTATTCCTTCAAATTGAATGATTTAGATAAAAAAAAAATTTGACCTTGATTGTTGGGAAATAGGGACGTCACTCCATTAGTATCAGTTGTAGTTATATATGGGTTAGTCCTTGATATGGGGATGTGTATCTATAAACATGTAGCTTAGGAGATTTAGGAGAGATTATAGTATCAGCCTTGATATGATGTACTAGTCTTTTGGTGAGTAAAAATGTGTTATGAGAGATAGGGGCCTATATGTCTTAGTAATGCATCGTTCCTATGGTAATAGAATGTATTAATAGATGGTTAATAGGAAGATAATAGTTTGAGCATACCTATAGCCTATGATCAGTTCCTTTTCATCCTTAGTTAAGACCACTTTAAAATAGGTCCAGTCCCTTGGATATAGGTTCCAGTCCATATTCTATTGAAGTTCCATTACCGCCGTACAGCAGAGTAGTATTGGAGGTATTCCTAGATTGACACTTTTTAGATGTCCGTTTATTATTCCAGTGTTAGGAAGTGTTACCTTAGATATTGGGTAGCTTAGAGGCTCTAGAAGGAGTACTATCGATCTTAAATTTCGAGGACAAAATTTTTCTAAGGTGGGTAGAATTGTAGCACCCAGTTTCCCAAATGAGGATAATTTTGAAATTTCATGTTTATAATTATTTTAATAATGATATTTAATTCATGATATGATTTTTGGTGATTTTAAATCATTTTAAAATTATTTAAATCAATGACTTGTGATTTTGACGTTTTCTAGTGAAACCCTAAAGACTGTTTGACCTAGAGCCTAACCATGTGATTATGATATTTTAATGTCATTTTTGGTCTAAGAATATTTTTGCATTTGACCTCTTTGAATTATTTTGATATTATTTTATTATTTATGATATTGTTATGGGGTTATTTGAGTCGGGTTCGAATTTCAACTCAATCCGACTTGAAACGGGGACCCGGGGGGTAGTTTGACTCTAGTGGGACCCACACACTAGTTAGGCATGGCCCACATGATATTAATTTTATTCCACATGATAGAAATATTTTAGTTAGAGGTTAGACTAATTATTATGGAAAAGGTTAGTGTGATTAGAGACTTTAGAATGACTAATTTAGCCCCAACCAATTAGCCCTTTCCTAATACTCATAGAATAGGTTAGTGGGGGCATTTTGGACCTTACCATAATAGGACAAATAGCCCCATATGACCAGCCACTTTGGGAGAGGATAGGTTCAAGTTCATTTCATTATTCTCATCCACACTCTCTCTCTTGTTCTTCCCCAAATTCCTAGAGAGCAATCCCTAGCAATTTCTCGACCAAATCTTTCCATTTCACCACTAAATCTTCTTCTTTCCTTCTCCATTCTAGCCAAGGAGGAAGCTACTCAAGTTTGAGAGGATTCGGAACTCGTTCGTGTCCTTTTAGAATCTCTACGTGTCGGTGTCGCTCCGGGAAGGCTTTTCTTCGATTCGATCTACCGGGATGTATAAATTCCTTCTCCTTTTCATTTCCTCATGCATATAGGTCTATTTTGAACCCATAGGAATGACCCATATGGTTGTATCTCCATTTGTGTCCATTTCATGTCCATTTGGAGGTCATAGGAGTGTCCTTTGTGTTGTGGTTGTGTCCATGTGGGAAAATCCCAAATTTGGACACACTATGTGTTGTTGTTATGTATGAATGAATTATTACATGTTTAATCTCATATTTTTGTATTGGAGATGTGTTCTATAGTGTATCATATATATATATTAGTGTAGAGAGTGAGTTCTTGATATATTATGTTATATACTTGTGTTCTTTTGTCTCAAACTACCCAAATCCGTCATAATTTTTTATCCACGTTTTTAATTTCAGCCCTAACTTAGAAATATCATAACTTCTATCTCAAAGCTCGGTTTAATCTCCCATTTTTTTAAAAGAAGCGTATTGCAGTTAGCTTTCCAAAAATATGTATTAATAGGCCTAATTATTTCTGTAAATTTCTGGAGAATTATTTGAGTGTCAGCTGTACGAAAGACAAACGCGTTCTCGGTGTTTTCGCGATTCCGGGAGTTTCCGGAAATAAAAATGCGATCCGTTTGAAGTTTCGGAAAGCTAACACATAGATCTATAACGTACTTTAATCTTAGATTTTAATTCATGCTGAGATGGTACAGTATTGATTATTAGTAGGAGTTACTATTCGGCATATGCATTTTGTGCACCCTTGTGTGTAATATAATGTTCTATTTGATTTTAACCCATGTTAATGTATATACATTATATAATTAAATAGAGAATTCAAGCATGAGTAAATGGTTAAATAAATGATGTATGAGGTGTAAGTATCCTATCTAATGTAAGCATGTATATGTATGACTTGTAATGAATATGTAGGTTCCATAGTATGTAATGTATGGTGCATATAGTGGTGCAAGAGAATAAATGAATGATGAATGAATGCAAGCATGAATGTAATATAATAATAAATGTAATGTATGCAATATACAAGTTAATGAGATGTAATGCTCTATGTTAACACAAATCCTATATTACCTCATGTACCCCCTTACACTATGTTGACACTATCACACTTGACACATTGTTCACTTACACTTTGACACTCTTTGATATGTATACACTATGTATGCCCATTTAACCCTCACTTGCCCCTTTGCTATGTTAACATACACACATATAGCCTCTTAAATAAGTATTTATGAATATAGTTAACTTAGCTATGTATGTATATTATATATATGTTAGCATATTGTGTTGTAATATATAATTTTATATAACCATTTGAAATGCCATGATTATAGACCTAATGTTGAATACCAATATATGCATGTGTATATATGTGTAGACATATATAGCTTAAAGTAATAGATTATCTAGTGTATATCCAATGTGAATTCTTGCCTATTTGAGTATTGAATAATTGCATGCTATATAGAGTCGGGTGTATGTTGGCTTGTATAGCCTTATATTGATGTGTGCTTGCTAGGATAGTCTTGGTTAGGCCTAGTAAGACTTACTGGGTTAGGACATGACCTAATTTGACCTAGTTTGACTAGTACAGTTGACCAGAGTTGACCAAGGGTTGACTTTGGCCTAGTTTGACCTAGATTCATGTAGAATGCATTGTAGTGCATTATATTACCCTTCTGGACATGTTGTGACTTATGCTGTTCTAATTAGGAGCCAGACACCTCTCCTCGAACAGTATCTTTACCTTGGACATTCAGATATCAGGCGAGTACATTCTCTGATCATTTTATATCCTGCTTAGAATTATATTCCTGCTTTAGATTACTATACTTGATGCTGTCACGACATTATCACGGATTAGTACTATATGGATCTCTTCATGCGATGTTATCCCCCTCGGGTGCATCGGGTACATTATGTCATGTGCGTTTCACTTTCATCATGTACTCCTGTGCTTTCACCATACATGTACACTCTTGTGAATCTTGTACTCTCATGTTTACAGAGCCCTCATGTATACTATCATATGCACCCTTTCATGGGCCCCCATGTGATATCATGTACAATAACATAACCTGTTTAGATCCTTCTGTATTGATTGAGGAAAATGGGGGAATGCTAGTAGTCATGTGAACAATTCCATAGTAGTGTAGATCATGTACAACTCTTTAGTGTAGATCATGTACAAATCTGTCATGTTCACATGTGCTATCCTGTACTCTACATCACTAGCCACTGTTAGTTCTCTATTTATAGTAGATATTTCTATTACAGTTCTCTCTCTGTTTACATACTGTATTTCTTCAGATCATGTATCTTACTTTACTGCATGATTATATTTTCTAACCTGCTATGATTTATTGAGATGTATTGTGCTCGTTCCTGTCCTGACTGGACCTGTTGATAAATTTTACAGATAGCCTAGAGGTTGCCTGCTAGCCTAGAGGAGACACAGTAGAGGTTGTATAGATAGCTAGGGTTTTGCTTATAGCTTATTTTCAGTTGTCTTGAGTTGTATTTATGGATTACTGTATTTGAGCTTTGAGATATATTTCTGGGTTTGTGTATCTTAGACACTTAGACTTCTATCTGTTGTATCTCTTTTCGATTTCATGTTTTATCTATCTTCCTTTCTGCTCTACCTTAGATGTGATTGAGTTTACATTCTGCTATGTCACCCCCATTCGGGGAGTATAAACTGTTTAATCTTATACTGTTAGATGCATTGAGACCTAGGACAGCGTTCTATCGCCGATACTGCGGCGTAGGCTGAGCGTTGTTACGTTCTCGTACCCTTACTGTAGGGTGCGGGTCGTGACAATACCTCTATTATAGTCTAACTCTATTGGTCATTCTTCCAGTCCCTATCTCCAATAGTTCATTCAAGGTTGACTCATCCAACATAGAGTTGGTTGACTAGTCTAACTTAATCTTACCTATTTCTAGATCACATTTCTCTTTCATACCTAATCTTCCTAGGACAGTTCCTCATTATCCAAGAAAATTTGTTCTTTCCATTATATAATATTCCTGAATTCTATATCCTCTACGTGAAAATTTCTTAAATTTTAGTACAACATAACCCCAAAGGTTTATATCTAGTCATGATCATCATGCTTCATCAATTTGTTTTATCTCGTTGGATTCCTCGGACTCTATTTTCTACCGTCCTTCAGGTTTGCACTCTTCAATCTAAAATCCAACTATGTCTTTTTTTGAGTCGTATTCCTACTCATCTTATCTTTTATGATCAAGGAATCTTCATATTCTTCTAATCAACTGTCACGCCCCAGAACCAGAATACTGGAGAGCGGGGGAATGACTCAGCCAGCTACGTATTACGGGTAGATGAATAACGTATAATATGATCAATGCTGTCTAACCAGACGAGGGGGTGCATACTACATGAAAGTCTTACTATGGTCACTTCACATCTATTGTCTCAATCGTTCAAACGAGAAACAGTAATAGAGAACATGTAAGATAAAGCAGTAAGGCGTCCCAAATGCTTAAATCAAAATGTTCTTGATATCTGGCTTTACAAAACATAGCCAGAAGATGTGGCAAGTATACACAATTGTTAGCAGCTGCAATCTGACTTAGTTACAATTATGTAAAGGTAAGTACAAGACAATCCGACTAACATGTCGGTGCCAAACGGCTAAGTATAAAGTAAATAACAAAACGAGCGGTGGAGTAAGGAACCCACTCGAGTCCTCCTGCGATCATTCCTCTAGTATTGACCATCTTGGAGGTGGAAGTAAGCTGAGTCCTCGGGAACCGGCTCTAAATCTGGCCATGCAGAACTAGAGAGGTTAGACCTCTAATAGCAAGTACCCCAAGGAAGCACGATATGAAGGATTAAACCAGTAAGTAAGAGAATATAATAATAGATCTCTGCTTTCCACTAGGATTCATATAACATCACGACACTTCGAACCAACCTCCCAACCAAACAAGGACAGAAGTTGGCCCGTCATGTCATGACATTCTGATCATCACAGTTAGGCAACAGAGTAGGTACAGTACACAAACAAATCATCTTGAACGGCCAATCAACTCCTACGGCTTGTTATTGTGAGTCCCAAGTTATCCTGGAATTATGCAAATAGGGATCCCTCAGTTCTTACTATGTGCGAGCAAGGCTAGTCTATCCAGTTAATCAATTGCGCCAATCATTAATTAGACGAGTCCCAGCGGGACGCCCGTCATCAATATACAATATACAATAATAATATAAGCAGATACCGCTCCCTGCCCGTGTGGCAAGTTTACAGTATCTGTGGGAACCAGCCGGCCTGTCGGGCACTACTAGTCCCAAGAGGGTTGCCATGTAAGAACTTGGGGATCCATTCTCTCCATGCAATCATTATTTTATTTAACTTAATAGTCTCTATGTTGAGTGAAATCCTATGCCGTGGATCATGGTCATTCGAATGAGTACTTTCGTACGGGGTACGATATGCGCAACTCTACAACGATACTTGTGCGGCTAGGTTGTAGGTCTTACATAGCGTAATGCAACAATCAAATCTAACCACGGAGTAATCATGCCTTGACCATAAAGTACACAAGCTGCTTTGTAGAAAAATAAATAAATTGAAGCCTGCACATGCCTGTATGTAAATATTCGGGATCGGCTAATCGATTATAATAGTTCATTACATGAACGTGTCTCATTCATTCAATTTAATAAGACGACTAGCCAGTCTCTTAGTTCCAACAAGGAACGCATGATCAATTTTAGTCAAGATAACCATCGTCATCAATGGTGACAAGGCATGAAAGTCAATTAGTATTAAATGGGATCGAGTCTATAACTCTCAGGGTTAAGTTCCAGCCTTACTGGGTATCCATAACCCAGTCAAGACACAAGGCACGTTCTACACAACCATATGTATTAAAATATTAACATGCTAAGATTATCGAGTTCATACAAAAAGCATAAGGATATAATAGGAGAACTATCATGCCACCATTAAATGAATAAATTATAGAACAAATAGAAACACCCAGGTCAGGAAGTCACGCCAATAAGTCTATGCTAAGGCCAACAAGTCACGCCAAGTCTAGTAGGTATGAGTGAGCGTATAAACAGCGTAAGCGTGAAAAGTGGTTCACGTTGGCACGCACAGCGTGAGCGTGAAGGGTAATTCACGCACTCATAACGTGAGCGTGAAAAGTAACTCACGCACGCACAGCATGAGCGTATGAGCGTGAAAAGCGTGATAAGAAATTCACGCACGCACAGCGTGAGCGTGATAAAAAATCCACGCACGCACGCAAAGACGTGAGCGTGACTCAAAATTCACACACGCACGTAAAGACGTGAGCGTGACTCAAAATTCACGCACGCACGTAAAGACGTGAGCGTGACTCAAAATTCACGTACGCACGTAAAGACGTGGGCGTGACTAAAAATTCACGCACGCACGTAAAGACGTGAGCTTGACTAAAAATTCACGCTAACACGTAAGAACGTGAGCGTGACTAAAAATTCACGCTAACACGTAAGAACGTGAGCGTGACTAAATCTCCCGAACTGCAATCTTATGGAGCCTTCGTTCCAAGCCAGAAATGAAGTTCCCATGGTTCACAATGGTGAAGAATGAGAAGCTCTGCCATATGGAACTATCTAATTCGAAAGTACGCCAGGTTGGGAGATCAAAACCCATGGTCAACCGAAAACACAACAACTTAGATCTGTAAGAAACGATCCAAGGAAATCAAAAATGCTAAGTAGTAAACTCTCTTAGAATCACAAGAGGAAGACAATTGAACCATAAAAATGGGTGAAGGAGAAGCAAGATGTACTTGCCTTCTCCTGGTAGGTGGAAGAGAGTGGTGAGGAAGAAGAAGAAGTAATGGTGAAGGAGAGTTATGAGGAGAGAGAAGGGGATGGGGCTTTAAATAGGAAGGGTGGTGGTAGGTGGAGGTTTATTGGGTCGGGTTTATTCGGATCCATCCAAGGCCAACCCGAAAGCAAAGCAGAGAGGTTAAAAGCAGAAAATAAAATGTAGAAATAAAATACAGAAATAAAATTGCAGGAAATAAAATGCAGATAATTAATTAACATAAAATTAAAGGAATTTAAATACAGGATGATACATGATAAATATTAAATAAATATATATGAGTTGCATATGTATAAAAATACGCATTCAGGGAACGGAGAGTGACATCTCTACCCACCTTAGAAAAATTCCGTCCTCGGAATTTCAAATCCAAGCAGGTAGAAATATCGGAGCTAAACTAATACAAGCAATTCTAATGAGCAAGCAATCATTTTTACCATATCAAAAGCAAGTACTATATATGTAAATTCATCATTCCATGATATCAAGTAGCTCTACCCATAAGGTGATAAGCATGAAGAATCAGAACAATCAAGGTATACAGAAAGAGATATACCTTGTGAGTCAAACAAGTGTGGATACCGTGATCGGATATCATCCTCACGTTCCCACGTTGACTCTTCCAAGGAGTGATAACCCCAAGCAACACGGACAAGACTAATTGTTCGGTTCTTAAGTATCTTTTCTCTTCGGTCCAAAATGGACACAGGCTGTTCCTCGTAAGACAGGTTGGTACCAACAACCAGCTCAGAATGATCGAGGATATGGCTTGGATCCGATACATACCTACGTAATTAAGATACATGAAACACGTCATGTACCTCTCGTAACGAAGGTGCGAGGGATAAACGATAAGCAACATCGCCTATCCGATCAAGGATAACAAATGGGCCCACGTACCGCGGACTCAATTTCCCGCGAACGCTAAATCTAATGACCCCACGAGTAGGTGAGATCCGCAAGAATACGTGGTCCCCAATAGAGAACTCTAACGGCCTACGATACTGGTCCGTCCAATGACGATGCCGGCCCTGCGTAACTCGAAGTCGCTCTCTAATTCCCTTAACCACTTCAACCGTCTGAATAATCATTTCTGGGCCTAACATCTTCTTCTCTTCGATATCATCCCATGCAAGCGGCGACCTGCACTTCTTACCATATAGTGCTTCGAATGGCACCATCTGGATACTGGCTTGATAACTATTGTTGTATGAGAACTCGACTAAGTGCAGGTGACTCTCCCAAGACCCTCCAAAATATAGAGTGCAAGCTCGCAACATATCTTCTAAAGTCTGAATCGTTCTTTCTGATTGCCCATCCGTCTGCGGATGGTAAGCCGTGCTAAATCTTAACTTGGTACCCAGACTATGATGTAAGCTCTTCCAGAAATGTGATGTAAAGCGGGTATCGCGATCCGACACAATACTGACAGGGACTCCATGCTGCCTGACTATCTGTTGCATATACAACTCTGCCAACTTTTCTGTAGATTGTCCTACTCTGAAAGGAAGAAAGTGTGCTACCTTTGTAAGTCGGTCCACTATCACCCAAATAGCGTCCTTACCACTTGGTGATCTCGGTAAACCGGTCACAAAGTCTATTGTAATATGCTCCCATTTCTATTCTGGAATAGGAAGCGGTTGCAATAACCCTGCTGGCCTCTGCTGTTCTGCCTTCACTTGCTGACATACCAAGCAATGGAAAACAAATCTAGCTATCTCCCTCTTCATCCTGTTCCAACAGAAATGCTGCTTGATATCTTGGTACATCTTGGTCCCTCCAGGGTAAATAGAATACTGAGAACTGTGAGCTTCTGCCATAACCTTTTGTCTGATATCTCCACTAGGCACACATAGACGTGATCCAAACCTCAGTGTACCATCTTCATGAATTCTCATCTCCTTCCTGAGTCCTGACTCACATTCTGCCCTAAGCTTCTGAATCCTTGGGTCTTGTGCCTGAGCTGCCTTGATCCTGCCTACCAAGTCGGATTAAACTTGCAGACTTGTTAAAACTCCTATATTACTAGGAAGTATAACTTCGATGCCCATCTCCTGAAGGTCTTCTAAGATATGCTTCTGTGTTGTCAACATAAATGCGCTACCTCTCCTGCTGAGAGCGTCTGCCACTACATTAGTCTTGCCTGGGTGATACTGAAGCTCCAAGTCATAATCCTTGATCAACTCTAGCCATCTTCTCTGCCTCATGTTTAGCTCCTTCTGAGTAAAGATGTACTTCAGACTTTTATGGTCGGTGTACATGTCCACTCGGTCACCATATAAGTAATGCCTCCATAGCTTCAGAGCAAACACTACTGCCACTAACTCCAAATCATGAGTTGGGTAATTCTTCTCGTGGTCCCGAAGCTGCCTAGATGCATATGCTATCACCTTCCCATGTTACATAAGGACACATCCAAGTCCTTTACCTGACGCATCATAATATACTGTAAAATCTCCGGGTCTAGCTGGCAATGTAAGAATAGGTGCTGATATCAACTTCTGCTTCAAAGTCTCGAATGATGCCTGACATTCTGTCGACCAAACGAAAGGTACATCCTTCCGGGTCAAGCGGGTCATGGGTGCTGAAAGCCTTGCAAAGTCTGACACAAACCTTCTGTAATATTCTGTCAATCCCAAGAAACTCCGCACATCTGCTACGGTCTTGGGTACTGGCCAACTTTCTACTGCTTCTACCTTCTTGGGATCTACTGCTACTCCAGCTCCTGATATGATGTGACCCAAAAATGAAATATGATCCGACCAAAACTCACACTTGCTGAGCTTAGCATACAACTGGTTCTCTCTCAGAACCTGTAACACTTTCCTGAGGTGGTCTTCATGCTCCTCTTCACTAGCAGAGTATACGAGAATGTCGTCAAGAAACACAACGACAAACTGGTCTAAGTATGGCATAAAGATGCGATTCATCAAATCTATGAATATTGCTGGAGCATTGGTCAAACCAAACGGCATTACTAAGAATTCATAATGCCCATACTTTGACCTAAATGCTGTCTTGGGAATATCTTCCTTCCGAACCCTCACCTGATGGTACCCTGAACGAAGATCTATCTTGGAGAAAATTTTAGCTTTGCTCAACTGATCAAATAAGTCGTCGATCCTGGGTAATGGGTACTTGTTCTTCACTGTTGCCGTGTTAAGCTTCCTGTAGTCAATGCATAATCTGGATGACCCATCCTTCTTCTCCACAAGTACCACTGGTGCTGCCCACGGTGATATGCTAGCTTGGATGAACTTCTTCTCCTTCAGTTCCTCTATGTGCTGATATACCTTGGCCTGCTCTGAATCCGCCATTCTGTAAACTCGATCTGATATCGGTTTAGTTCCAGGTGCCAATTCTATACTGAACTCAATATCTCTAATCGGTGGTAGACCTGGAAGTTCTTTAGGAAATACGTCTAGAAACTCCTCAACTACCTTCGTAATCTGAACTTCTTCCATTGCCGTTATTACTCCCTGCTCTTGTTGAGTTGCCCCTGATCTGACTAAGGTGAACCGCTTCATGCCTGGAATATCAAAAGATACACTCCCTCTACGACAATCTATTGTCGCATGACTGTCTTTCAGCCAGTCCATGCCTAAGATAACGTCGAAATTTCCAACAGGAAATTCTATCAATCGGGCGGGTAAAGAATGCCCGCAAACTACAACGCTACATGCTAAAATAACTCTACTAACTCCTACGAGCCCATTACCAGTGAGTATATTCAACCTTCCTGGCAATGCCTCGAACTCCATTCCTAGTCGTGTCGTAAATTATGCAGATATAAATGAATGGGATGCTTCCGAATCAAACAATGCTACTGCGGGATATGAGGCGACGAGAATGTTACCTGCCACAACATCTCCCGATGCCAATGCCTCCTCTAAGGACAGAGTGAATGCTTGCCCTCGACCTCCTTGCTGGTTTCCATGCTGCAGCCTAGCCTGATGTTGTTGCTGGCCCCTTCCTTGATGATGTTGGGGTGGTCTATGCTGGTGTTGCTGCATCGGTGGCCCCTGCTGCCGAAACATCTGAGCCTGCGGCATTAACGGACGCTGTGCCAACGGCCTTACTGCCACCGCTGGTCCTCGATACTGGCCTACCCCTGGTGCTGGCAGAGCAGGAAACTGTTATCCTGGTCCTCCTGACCTCGAATTTATGGGACATGTGGTAACCCGATGGTCTGGATTTACACATATCAGACACAGTCCATTCAATGTCCGACACACATCTCTAGTGTGTCCCATCTTCCCAAAATAAGTACAGCCCGTCGGGGGTTGCTGGTTCTTCCTCTGTTGCTGTTGCTGCTGTCTGGGTGGTGGTACTAGTCCTCGTATCGCCACATCATAGATACGAATGCCAGCGGATGGTGCTGTTGTTCGGGGCGCTGCTCTCCCTCCTCCTTCAATCTGACTGTAGGATCTCTTCTGACCCCCAGTCCTTGTCGCAAGCCTCTGAATGGTGATCTCATGCCTTCGAGTTGCCGTCAATACTTCGTCAAAAGTTTGGTAATTGTGCCCCTTTATCAATTGCAAGAGTTCAAGATGAAACCCTTGCTGAAACCTCATGGCCCTCTGGCTCTTTGTTGCTACCATCTCTAGGGTGAATCTACTCAATCTGTAGAACTCCACTGCATAAGCATCTACAGTCTTGCCGGCCTGTCTGAGGTTGATAAACTTCTGTTGTAGCTCAAACCGTGCCACAACTCTATAGTACTTGGTCTTGAATCTTGCAGTGAAATCGTCCCAAGCCACAGGACGTCTGATGCCCACTTCCTCTGATTCCCACCAATCACGTACGAGATCCTGAAGTAACAACTTTACTAGATCCACACGTTCTTCTGCCGGTACCTTAGCTGCTGTTAGAATAGCCTCAATATCCTTAAGCCATGCATCTGCTGAGATGGTATCCTCTGTGCCCTCGAAACGGCGGGGGTTGTACTTGCAAAACCTGGCTGATGCTCCTGAATCAGTCCTCACTCCTCTTTCCAAAGCCGTCTGCAATCCTTGGTTGAGCAACACATTCTGCTCTTGTAGCTGAGTGTGCATGCGTTGCTGGGCCAACATCTGATGTTGCTGAGTAGCCATCATTCCTCTCATGATCTCCAGAAGGGCTGGTGTGTCCACTTGGGTAGGTGGAACTATGGGTGGTATTGGAACTTCCGGATATTGCGGTTCAGCTGCTGGTTCTACTATCACTTCTTCTTGGATAGTCTCCTGAGGTGAGACTGGCTCTTGTTACTGACCAACCTGGTCATGTTGCCCATGTTGCCCCTGTTGTTGTCCAGCTCTGACCGATGCGAACGAAGTGCCCCTAAGAAAAGGGACAAGAGAACAATGAAACAACCGGTCATGAAGGATCAATGAAGTCAAAGGATACCGGAATGTCAAGCAAGGGTTGAGAATAACGAATCATAAGATCAAGGGGGGACACGTGTGATTGAGACATCCTATAAATCAAAACACCCCACAAGTCTGAAATCAGACCTGCATGGGCCACCACTAAAACCTTATCACGCCCTAGAACCAGAATACTGGAGAGCGGAGGAATGACTCAGCCAGCTACGTATTACGGGTAGATGAATACCGTATAATACGATCAATGCTGTCTAACCAGACGAGGGGGTGCATACTACATGAAAGTCTTACTATGGTCACTTCACATCTATTGTCTCAATCGTTCAAACAAGAAACAGTAATAGAGAACATGTAAGATAAAGCAGTAAGGTATCCCAAACGCTTAAATAAAAATGTTTTTGATATCTGGCTTTACAAAATATAGCCAGAAGATGTGGCAAGTATACACAATTGTTAGCAGCTGCAGTCTGACTTAGTTATAATTATGTAAAGGTAAGTACAAGACAATACGACTAACATGTCGGTGCCAAACGACTAAGTATAAAGTAAATAACAAAACGAGCGGTGGAGTAAGGAACCCACTCGAGTCCTCCTGTGATCATTCCTCTAGTATTGACCATCTTGGAGGTGGAAGTAAGCTGAGTCCTCGGGAACCGGCTCTAAATCTGGCCATGCAAAACCAGAGAGGTTAGACCTCTAATAGCAAGTACCCCAAGGAAGCACGATATGAAGGATTAAACCAGTAAGTAAGAGAATATAATAGTAGATCTCTGCTTTCCACTAGGATTCACATAACATCACGACACTTCGAACCAACCTCCCAACCAAACAAGGACAAAAGTTGGCCCGTCATGTCATGACATTCTGATCATCTCAATTAGGCAACAGAGTAGGTACAGTACACAAACAAATCATCTTGAATGGCCAATCAACTCCTACGGCTTGCTATTGTGAGTCCCAAGTTATACTGGAATTATGCAAATAGGGATCCCTCAGTTCTTACTATGTGCGAGCAAGGCTAGTCTATCCAGTCAATCAATTGCGCCAATCATTAATTAGACGAGTCCCAGCGGGACGCCCGTCATCAATATACAATATATAATAATAATATAAACAAATACCGCTCCCTGCCCGTGTGGCAGGTTTACAGTATCTGTGGGAACCAGCCGGCCTGTCGGGCACTACTAGTCCCAAGAGGGCTGCCATGTAAGAACTTGGGGATCTATTCTCTCCATGTAATCATTATTTTATTTAACTTAATAGTCTCTACGTTGAGTGAAATCCCATGCCGTGGATCATGGTCATTCGAATGAGTACATTCGTACGGGATACGATATGCACAACTCTACAACGATACCTGTGCGGCTAGATTGTAGGTCCTACATAGCGTAATGCAACAATCAAATCTAACCACGGAGTAATCATGCCTTGACCATAAAGTACACATGCTGCTTTGTAGAAAAATAAATAAATTGAAGCCTGCACATGCCTGTATGTCAATATTCGGGATCGACTAATCGATTACAATAGTTCATTACATGAACGTGTCTCATTCATTCAATTTAATAAGACGACTAGCCAGTCTCTTAGTTCCAACTAGGAACGCATGATCAATTTTAGTCAAGATAACCATCGTCATCAATGGTGACAAGGCATGAAAGTCAATTAGTATTAAATGGGATCGAGTCTATAACTCTCAGGGTTAAGTTCCAGCCTTACTGGGTATCCATAACCCAGTCAAGACACAAGGCACGTTCTACACAACCATATGTATTAAAATATTAACATGCTAAGATTATCGAGTTCATGCAAAAAGCATAAGGATATAATAGGAGAACTATTATGCCACCATTAAATGAATAAATTATAGAACAAATAGAAACACCCAGGTCAGGAAGTCACGCCAACAAGTCTATGCTAAGGCCAACAAGTCATGCCAAGTCTAGTAGGTAGGAGTGAGCATATAAACAGCATGAGCGTGAAAAGTGGTTCATGTTGGCATGTACAGCGTGAGCGTGAAGGGTAATTCACGCCCTCATAACGTGAGCATGAAAAGTAACTCACGCACGCACAGCGTGAGCGTATGAGCGTGAAAAGCGTGATAAGAAATTCACGCACGCACAGCGTGAGGGTGATAAGAAATCCACGCACGCACGCAAAGACGTGAGCGTGACTAAAAATTCACGTACGCACGTAAAGACGTGAGCGTGACTAAAAATTCACGCACGCACGTAAAGACGTGAGCGTGACTCAAAATTCACGTACGCACGTAAAGACGTGAGCGTGACTCAAAATTCACGCACGCACGTAAAGACGTGAGCGTGACTAAAAATTCACGCTAACACGTAAGAACGTGAGCGTGACTAAAAATTCACGCTAACACGTAAGAACGTGAGCGTGACTAAATCTTCCGAACTCCCATCTTATGGAGCCTTCATTCCAAGCCAGAAATGAAGTTCCCATGGTTCAGAATGGTGAAGAATGAGAAGCTATGCCATATGAAACTATCTAATTCGAAAGCACGCCAGGTTGGGAGATCAAAACCCATGGTCGACCGAAAACACAACAACTTAGATCTGTAAGAAACGAGCCAAGGAAATCAAAAATGCTAAGTAGTAAACTCTCTTAGAATCACAAGAGGAAGACAATTGAACCATAAAATGGGTGAAGGAGAAGCAAGATGTACTTGCCTTCTCCTGGTAGGTGGAAGAGAGTGGTGAGGAAGAAGAAGAAGTAATGGTGAAGGAAAGTTATGAGGAGAGAGAAGGGGATGGGGCTTTAAATAGGAAGGGTGATGGTAGGTGGGGGTTTATTGGGTCGGGTTTATTCGGATCCATCCAAGGCCATTCCGAAAGCAAAGCAGAAAATAAAATACAGAAATAAAATACAGGAATAAAATTGTAGAAAATAAAATGCAGATAATTAATTAACATGAAATTAAAGGAATTTAAATGCAGGATGATACATGATAAATATTAAATAAATATATATGAGTTGCACATGTATAAAAATACGCATTCTGGGAACGGAGAGTGACATCAACCCGGGTGGATCACGTTAACTTCTATTCCAATTTAGGCTAGCTTAGACAAGGGAGACATGCGTGGTTTAGTTTTATGATCCTCGTATTTTCTGTTAGGGTTAAGTCTAGTACCGTACTTTATTCCATATCGTACCTTGGTGGAGTATCTATACAAGCCTATCCACCTTAGCTAGTTAACTAGTCCTGTCAAGCATGGCTGTAAAACCCCTCATAATTTAAAGGAATATTTAAATTATTTTTGGATTTTATTTAATTCTAATTAATTTTTTTCTTATTTATATTATATAAAAGGACTATAGCCATGGTTGAGTTTGAATATGCAAGACGACTAGAAAGTATGGCATGCCTAGTGTAGTCGGGTGCTTTAACTAGCATGCTAGGCATGTTAGGAATGCCATGGTAATATTGTAATCTTTTGTATGTTAACCATTCAAATTATGGCACAAGTTATATTTTTATTTAATTAATTAGTTAAGAAAGCCTTTATGACTTTTTAGGAGATTTGGTTGCACCAAACCTTCCCAAACCGCTTCCAAGACAAAGCCAACCCTATGTAGGCATGTTGGGCATTAATAAATATTAATAATTACATATATTTGTATTTAATTCAGATTTTGGATTGTATTTCATAGATATAATTAATTAGTTCTATCTTAGGAAAGACCTTTTAAATCCTCAATCTAATCAATTAGCCAACTCACCAAACAACCAAATCATGCCATAGTGGACCCCCACCATAGATTTTGGCCAAGCAACCCCCCATGGCCGAACACCCCATAGGAAAAGGATTCTCACTCCTTTTCATACATGCAATCCAATAAAGTCCATATATATACATCAACTTAGCCTAAACGCTAACCCTAACTTAATTCCTCCTTTCTTTCCACCTCCATAGCCGACCACCCCTTTCCCTCTCCATATTTTCGGCAGCACTTCTTCCCCCATACCCTTTATATATCATCTCCTCCATTGCACATCTCTCCATCCTTCACAAAAACTTATCTCCTCCATCATACATCCCCCAAACCCCTCAAAACAAACCCTAAAAACTCCATCTTCTCCATCCAACCATGTATATCCATTGCCAACCCTTCTATACTCACCAAAAGAGGATTAGCAAGCAAGGATAGCAAGAAAGGTTGGAGCTTTGTCGAGGAGATGTCGTCACAACCTCTCTAGCACGGACCTTTAGTAATAAATCCAAATCTTTCCATCTCAAACCCTTACTAAAATTCTATACAAAATATTTTATTAAATCTGTAGAAATCATATTTTGATGGCTTTTGTTATATATAATCATCCATAAAGGTTTCATGAAATATAGGCATAATATTCATGTTTTGGTAGGATCAAAATTAACCCCATTGTGAAGGAACTATGAGTTATTGGTGCCTATTAACGAAACTAAATTTTTATGTCTGTTCATATACATAAATTAGGATTTTTAAGTATTTTTTTCATGATTTTAGCAACTCAAATTTGGTCGAAAAAATTGTAGGTCAAAACTAGCTAATTTCGGATAACCGACTGACCTAGAATGTCACAAACTTGTAGTATAACTCAACCCTTGTACCTCTGATATTATTCTATAAAATAAAGTAATTTATTGCTATTTAAAATATTTTTTTGGTTATTTTAGCAATTTTGAGTCATTAACTATGTTCCGGACGAGTTTCGGGTAGACTAGCTGACTTAGTAATCAACCAGTCGTAAATGTCTTTAAAAATATTAATTATGGAACTTTAGAGATAAATTTATATAAAATTAGTTAAAATATTATTTTTATATAATTTTTAAGTATGTTATTGAAGTAGGGGCATAACCGACTAATTAAAAGTTAGAAACCCTAAAACTGTGTTTTGTTGTCTCGTGGAACCTGTGTGTGATTGTATGGATCTAAATGGTTCCACGAGAGATTGAATATAATTTTTACACATTAATTTGACTAATTAAGTCGTATCGTAAGTTTCGTAAGTAGTGACTTAATCTAGTTAATTAATTATCTAGGAGCGTCGGGTTCCGGAGGCGTGGACGCGGGAGCGGCGTTTCATATTTACAGCACGGAATCAGGCAAGATACCTTGCCACCTTTCTCTGTGATTTATATATACTTATTTTCAGTTTTTATTTTCAGTATTTCTTATTTGTTGATATTATAAAACCTTGCGTCCAAGTCACATTTGGGTGCAAGCGACTTTGTCGGTTGTTTTCCCCATTTTTATTTATTTTTCTTGTATTGACTTAGTCTAGTGACCATCCCTTTGTTGATGAGGTATTGGTATATCTCATACGGCCTTGACACATACTTTATCACGTGATGTGAGTCACATGCAGGACACATACTCGCGTAGTCGGCCGACTACCGATACGTATGTGACGTGCGACGGTTAGGAGTAACTACCAATAGAATTGCATGCTAGTAAACTAGGCAGTTACTAGAGGTTTCTATGAGTCATGGATGTGACCCTACTAGGCATTGGGTGGGGAGAACAGTTTCTTAACGTTTGGGCCATGTATGCACTTTCCTATTATTATCGGTTATCTCCACTGGAGATACGGTCCTGGATCCTAATACCTGATTTCTTGCTGGCCTATAAAATTCGAGGAATGTGATGCTTTGAGCTCCTTGGTATCCTAATGGGACCATACTTGAGTTCCTACACCTGAGCCAGAGTGCCCATGCGCTGAAGGTTTGTTCTTAACTGTATTTTTACTGTAGAATTGGTAGGTACCCTACTGCATGCATCCCCTTTTACTCTCTATTATATATCACAGTTTATATGGCATGTTCTTTATGTATCTCGTTATGTCCCTCTAAGGACCTGGTTATCTCTCCAGATGTGTGCTTTGTGACTTTTCGCAGGTGTTCTAGCCAAGGTCGTGATCTTCTCCATTTCTTTGAGGATGATTGCTCTTGGTTCGTTTTGCCATTTTTCGATCATTTTCTTATATATCTTCTTTCATTTGAATTGGTTGGTAGTGGATTTGTCTCTGCCCAACTACATGTATAAATGATAAATTCTTGAGTTGATTATAATATTATTTTTTATTATTATGGATGAGATTTAGTTATCATGGTTTACTGCATTTCACAGCATATGTACACTTACGAGGTTCCATATATTGGAGTATACTTTTGTATGTATATTGTAAAACCCCTAAATTTCTACTGATTTTTTTTTTGGTACTGATTTAAAATTTGGTATTATACGCCGCGTAGTCGTATTGTACGTCGCGTACAAAATTTATTTTCTTGCTCGTCGAGTGCGAATAATATGTGCGAGCGTACATATTTTTTTGAAAAACATTTTTTTTCTATTTTATAGTTCAAATAATATATATAATAATTATTGTATTTGT
The DNA here is from genome assembly GCA_029216955.1 of Iris pallida. Taxonomy (NCBI): domain Eukaryota; kingdom Viridiplantae; phylum Streptophyta; class Magnoliopsida; order Asparagales; family Iridaceae; genus Iris; species Iris pallida. The sequence goes on along the minus strand of JANAVB010018200.1, from coordinate 6,566,087 downwards.
ATTTTGCTTAAATTTGTCTATTGAGATGACCAAAATCTTATTACTTTATTTATTTATTTATTAATTTGTGGTAATTTAGAAAAATATTTTATATTCCTTGCATATGAGGTACATTAAATTAAATTTATATTTTTTTATTTTCAAAATTATTATATATAAATATTTTATTATTCGAAAAGATATTTAAAAATATTTACTATTTTCGAAATTAATATTATTAGTATATTAGAAAAATATTTTAAAATTTTTGTGGCATTTAAATCTTGATTTAAATTTATGGATTTATTTAAATAGTTAAATATTGGCAATTTGATTTATCCTATGTGATTTTTTTTAAACTAAAATTTAATTAGATTTGATTTGCATTTGAATTTGGATTGATAATTGATTTTAATTTTAATTTTCTAATTAGGTTTAAACAAAACCAAATCCTTATCCAATGGGTATTCCCACATCCTATATATAGGCAGGTACTCCTCCATAATTCTCTCCACAACCAAATTTTCCACAAAAATTTGTGCATCGTGTCTGTGCCAACCCAAGCCAGCGTGCACTGTGTCGGTGTCAATCTTATTCCAGTTATTGTACAGTTATCCATCCCCGTCGTGTCAAACACCCCCGACACGACGTAATACATCTCCTACTCCTCTGCCATTCTCCAGACACCACCCCAGTCGTCTTCCCGACCCCGGCCACTCCATCTCCTTCTACCAAACCAACCACCACCAAACTGCCACCATCCCGGCCGCACCAGCCAACCCGATTTCCCCGTCCCCGATCTCCCGGCCAGGACGTACCACCAACACAGCCTCATCACCAACGCCACAACCATCACCAACATCGTCATCATCTCCACAACCCCGACCATCTCCTCTACGCTACCACCACACACCTCCACAATCACCACCGCCACCATAGATGTATCCACCATCGCTTGACCACCACCCCGCTGCGGCCATCTCCGGCCAGCGGACGCCCCAAAACCCCCAACACCACCAGCGGACACCGCAACCACCACCAGATGAAAGGAAAAAAAGGGGGGGGGACGATAATTGCTCACCTCCGGCCACCATCTCCTCCACTCGTCCGTCGCCTCGGCAAAACTCTGTGACCGCCCCGGTCCGCGAGCCCGACCGATCTCCGAATCTCCGACTCTCTGCTTCTCTTTGGATCGAGCAGCGAGGAGGATCTGGACTTCCTCCACCGACCCCCTCTGATGCAGCCTCCGATCGGCGGTGGCCGCCCGCCCGGCCGCCTGAGGGTCGCCGTGGCCAGCACCGAGAACCCACTTCCTCCGCCGCCACCGCCAATCTTTCGCCCGTACTTCCTCCGACCGTCCGATCATCTTTCCGCCGCATGCCGCCCCATCAGCCCAGTCAAACCCCGACCGCCGCTGCATTCTCGGGCACCTCCGACATTCCATCCGCCTCGCCGCTTCTCCTCCGTCCGGCGCCAAAGTCGAAGACCACCGCGCCAGCTTCCGTCGTGCTCCCAAGCGCCTTCTCCGCCGGACCGAGTACCAGCGCCGGTCGCCGCCGCCGAAACTGAGGTGAAGACCCTCTCTTCTCTCTCCTCTCTTCGTTCTTCCTCTCTCTCTCTCCCTCTCTCGCTCTGTGTCAAGGAATTGGGGGAGGGGAATGAGCAGAAGTGCTCTTTTAGTTTTTTTAATAGATTATTATTATTATTATTATTATTATTATTATTATTATTATCATTATAATGTTATAAGTATTAGTTAACTAAGATTATTATTACTATTATTATTTATTAATTTATTATTCCTATGATTATTATTATTATTATTATTATTATTATTATTATTATTATTATTATCATTATTAGCATCTTATTATTGTCTTTATAATTATTATTATCATTATTATTTCTATTAATTATTAGTATCATTATCATTTTGGTGTCATACTTATCCATTATTATTATTATTATTATCATTATTATTAAATCATTATTTTTAAAAAATTTGTATTATTATAGAATAAATGATAGAGTATTATAGGTAACCTCAAATATTCAAAGTTTTCCTAAAATATTTTTCTAGATTTATATATATTTATTGAAATATTTTTGACTAATAACACATAGATGTCTACCAAAAATTCTACTTTTACAAACTTATATCTAAATACGATTTTTTTGATTTACCAAAGTATTTAATAAAAGTATTTCTCAATTTAATTTATATACATAACTAATTTCAAGTATTTACGTAAAAATTATTTTTAACTCATAAATTGTACTTTTCAAATATTATAGATATATCCTAAAATAATATACGTATTTACCCTCCGCAAATTATCTTCGAATTATCCCCATTGCTCATGACTAATTGTGTGTCCTATTTCTCGTGACTTCGAACCCCTCACATTGACCCGGCTATTGGACAACAGGACTTGACGGAACAGCGTACCACACCAGTCGTTACACCAGGCAAGACACCTTGCCTTTACTGTTTAAATTTCCTGCTCAATATCATGCATGTTTTAGTTGTTTCTTTTTAAATTATATGTAAATGCAAATTACTATATTTTATATAATTGGTTTAGAGTTAAGGGACCACCGTATGTTAGTGCATCTCATAAACTGTCACGATGTACCACGGATTATGTGTGAGTTATGAGTCGTATATAGCTTCGGACTTGTGTATCGACCGTACATCGGTGCGTAAAGGCCGTACGTTAGGATGTAACTGCTAATAGATTTTTGGTAGAAGACTTGGCAGTTATTAAGGATTAAAAAGTGTCGTGGAGGCGACGCATGTGTAGTATCATTGGGAGGGGGGAAGACAGTTATTAGCGTAGGGGCTACCTATTTAGTACACATATAGATTTGGGCCGATAGTATCTCGGATGAGCGCTACTTACTGCCCCGGGGACGATAGTTCTCGTATGAGAGCTACTTTCTGCCCATAGTTGATAGTGCCTCTTATGAGCGCTACCTACTACTACTCTCTGTCTCCATCTATGCTGAACACTATAAGCTCCTGCATAGAACGTTGTCTTCTCAAAGTATATATCACATAGAATAGTTAGGAACCTTTACGCATGTATGTTTTCTATTGAGCTCTTACTATTCAGTTTATGGCATGATATTATGTGTCTTGTTACGTCCCTCTGAGGACCTGGTTTTTCTCCAGGTGTGTGTTTTCGTAATTTCTTGCAGGTGCTCTAGCTAAGGCCATGACTTGCGCTCTATTCCGTCGTGATGATTACTCTTGGATTCGTCACTTGCTCTCGCTTGCTAAATTCTTTTCTTGTATATTTTTCTCTATTTAATTTGGTTGGTAGTGGACTTTGTCTCCGCCGAACTATTGTGTACATGACAAACTCAAAGTTGCTTTATATCATTATTTATCTTTGTGGATGAGATTTAGTTGTCTTGGATTACTACATTTACAGCTTATGTATATACGAGTCGTATATTTACTCGTATGTATACAGCTGGCATGATACGTATCTAGTCTCAAGTATTTGGGACTGGGGCGTTACATATTTTTATGGTGGCCCATGCAGGTCCAGTTTATCACTTCGGTTACTTTACCGTACCAATGTGAGCCTGCAACATAGGATTAGAGTCTAGAATCTCAACCACCTACTTGACATCCTTTCTTGACTTCAAATTTCGAACTCTCGTTCGACCTCCTTGAATTGCATCTTGCTTGACTCCTTCTACCGTAAATTTCTTAGTTTCGTGTTTAGTAAGATGACTACTCTAGTATATGCTCATAGGTTAAACAAATGGCTAGATTGATTGCATTGACAATTAATATCCATTGAGGTTATATTTGAGTATAAAGACATTTATTTTTCTTAGAGATATGATCATAGGGATTAGTTAATTCCAAGTTGGGTAGTAGCATATTACCGCCATCAAAGGATAGTTGAAATTTTACTTTAAATTTACAAGGTGGTATACACGAGAGGATAGCTAGATCGAGAAAGCAGATTTCTTATGAATTTTGAAATTGTAAAATAGTTATATTGTGGCACTTGATTTACGGTTAACTTAAGTTTGGATTGTAATATGATAGAGTTTATCTCGAGATTTTTTTAAGAATTTAAATTATGATTTTGTAGATGATTAGAGAGACGAAAGTTTAGAAGGGAGAGAACTTGAGGTTTTAAATTGCACGTACGATTTATAAAGTTTATTAAATTATAAAGAGATGATGGAAAAATTTTGTTTAAATTTTTTGGAAGATATCGACTTTGAGGAAAAAAAAATTTCAAATTCCAAATTTTGTCCTATGATCTATGATTTATAGAGTTATTTAGATTTCGAGTTTAAATCCTACGATTATGGATATTTTAAATTTGGTAAAAACAAAATATGATGATGAATTTATTTATTTGCTTTGCGAATTACGAGGATTGTTCGAGATTGACTAGAAATTTAAAATTTTGATTAAAATTGACAGTTTAAGATAATTGAAATTTTGGCGAATTATCTTGGAAATTTTATTGAGAATTTTCGAGGAACTTAAAATTTTAGGTTAGATCATATATTGGTGAAGGACCAAGAAACAAGTAAGGTCACCCTAGTAAGATAGAAGTATTCCACATTAGATTGTCATGCCACATATGACTATGATATTGCATATACACAAATATTGTTAGTCATCGACCAAACCAATGAACATATCTTTTAACTTACTCGACCCACCCTCAATTCTAGATCTTTTATCATGACCATCAAATTATTTGAAACTTGAGAAATGATTAGATTGTTCCTTGATCATACACCATCTAAGTGGCTATCATATCCCTAGAAACTGTACTCCTAATTTATTTTACCTTGATTTGTTAGAATCTAAGTTATCTTTATTTCATGCTTTAGCTCGGTCATTTATTTGGTTCGTTAATCATTATCTCATTAACTCCCCCTTTCTATTTTAATTTCTTTTATATCCTCTACCGTGACTTGGGTATTTGGAGCACAACACTAGACTTTTCCTTCCCACAACTCTCATATGCAAGACCTATACGAGACCACCTTCATGTAGGTATATCACGTGCCACTAAAACACTTCTCCTTGTATTCTATTTTCATGATATGACTTTGGGTCATAAGAGACTAAACTATAATCCCTACCGTGAAACCAATATACTTTTTAAACTATAGATGAGACTCGACCTCGACTCAATTCTTTCGACCCGATATATGATTTTGTTCTACTTAAATCCTTACATGCTTAACATTGCACTTTATCTTGATTGCTGGACCTATCACACCATTAGTTTAATTCTTTAAGTTGGGTAGAATACCTTATGAACTAGCCTTATGAACTAGCAACCCCTTTGACTGAGTGACCTATATTAGAAAGCTTATTTAGATCCTAGAATCTAGAGGACCTAACCCGTCTAGCAAACCAAGGACTTGGACAAGAAGACTATAGGACGACTGTATGACTTAGAATCATTCTACCTTCTTTAATTCTTAATCTCTCATGCCTATGTATTTACCATTTTGACTAATGATGCTAATGTAGCCTAGTTTTTGCAAGCTTATTCCTTATCGAGCTTGTCCATGACATATGTTTTATTGGGTCGCTCCCACTAACGTATTGTCTACTCAGAACCGGTGCATAATGGCCTGATCAACCGAGTGCACTTTGGTTCGCTTTTATCTATCGTTCTACGTGGACGGGGACATAGCTAAACTTACCCTCTAGAGTCCCATCCACGACTGTCTTGACAATTCCTTTGAAATTTTTAGTCGTCCTTGAATCACGTACTCGTATTCGATAATATCGTCTTGAAACTCCTTATTGTGTTCACCTTCACCTATTTTAGAAAGACGAAGGCGTTATACTAGAACCTCCTCTAACCTTCCTATCGAGTACGACCATATCGTATTATTTTTCCTATGATCTAGATCGCAATTCCTTACGACATGAATTTGTCGAAACATTGCCATTGTTTATCCCCATCGATACTCCCTTGTGTCTTCTCACCCCCTACTAATTCTTAATTTCGAGGACGAAATTCCTTTAAGTTGGGTAGGATGTAAAATCCCTAAATTTCTACTGATTTTTTTTTGTACTGATTTAAAATTTGGTATTGTACGCCGCGTAGTCGTATTGTACGTCGCGTACGAAATTTATTTTCTTGCTCGTCGAGTGCGAATATGTGCGAGCGTACATATTTTTTTGAAAAACATTTTTTTTCTATTTTATAGTTCAAATAATATATATAATAATTATTGTATTTGTATTTTGCTTAAAGTTGTCTATTGAGATGACAAAAATCTTATTACTTTATTTATTTATTTATTATTTTGTGGTAATTTAGAAAACTATTTTATATTCCTTGCATATGAGGTACATTAAATTAAATTTATATATTTTTATTTTTGAAATTATTATATATAAATATTTTATTATTCGAAAAGATATTTAAAAATATTTACTATTTTCGAAATTAATATTATTGGTATTTTAGAAAAATATTTTAAAATTTTTGTGGCATTTAAATCTTGATTTAAATTTATGGATTTATTTAAATAGTTAAATATTGGCAATTTGATTTATCCCATGTGATTTTTTTTAAACTAAAATTTAATTAGATTTGATTTGCATTTGAATTTGGATTGATAATTGATTTTAATTTAAATTTTCTAATTAGGTTTAAACAAAACCAAATCCTTATCCAATGGGTATTCCCACATCCTATATATAGGCAGGTACTCCTCCATAATTCTCTCCACAACCAAATTTTCCACAAAAATTTGTGCATCGTGTCTGTGCCAACCCAAGCCAGCGTGCACTGTGTCGGTGTCAATCTTATTCCAGTTATTGTACAGTTATCCATCCCCGTCGTGTCAAACACCCCCGATACGACGTAATACATCTCCTACTCCTCTGCCATTCTCCAGACACCACCCCAGTCGTCTTCCCGACCCCGGCCACTCCATCCCCTTCTACCAAACCAACCACCACCAAACTGCCACCATCCCGGCCGCACCAGCCAACCCGATTTTCCCGTCCCCGATCTTCCGACCAGGACGTACCACCAACACAGCCTCATCACCAACGCCACAACCATCACCAACATCGTCATCATCTCCACAACCCCGACCATCTCCTCTACGCTACCACCACACACCTCCATAATCACCACCGCCACCATAGATGTATCCACCATCGCCTGACCACCACCCCACTGCGGCCATCTCCGGCCAGCGGACGCCCCAAAACCCCCAACACTACCAGCGGACACCGCAACCACCACCAGATGAAAGGAAAAAAAAAGGGGAGGACAATAATTGCTCACCTCCGGCCACCATCTCCTCCACTCGTCCGCCGCCTCGGCAAAACTCTGCGACCGCCCCGCTCCGCGAGCCCGGCCGATCTCCGAATCTTCGACTCTCTGCTCCTCTTTGGATCGAGCAGCGAGGAGGATATGGACTTCCTCCACCGACCCCCTCCGATGCAGCCTCCGATCGCCGGTGGCCGCCCGCCCGGCCGCCTGAGCGTCGCCGTGGCCAGCACCGAGAACCCACTTCCTCCGCCGCCACCGCCAATCTTTCGCCCGTACTTCCTCCGACCGTCCGATCATCTTTTCGTCGCACGCCGCCCCATCAGCCCAGTCAAACCCCGACCGCCGCCGCGTTCTCGGGCACCTCCGACATTCCATCCGCCTCGCCGCTTCTTCTCCGTCCGGCGCCAAAGTCGAAGACCACCGCGCCAGCTTTTGCCGTGCTCCCCAGTGCCTTCTCCGTCGGACCGAGTACCAGTGCCGGTCGCCGTCGCCGAAACCGAGGTGAAGACCCTCTCTTCCCTCTCCTCTCTTCGTTCTTTCTCTCTCTCTCTCTCCCTCTCTCGCTCTGTGTCAAGGAATTGGGGGAGGGAAATGAGCAGAAGTGCTCTTTTAGTTTTTTTAATAGATTATTATTATTATTATTATTATTATTATTATTATTATTATTATTATTATTATTATTATCATTATACTGTTATAAGTATTAGTTAACTAAGATTATTATTAATATTATTATTTATTAATTTATTATTCCTATTATTATTATTATTATTATTATTATTATTATTATTATCATTATTAGCATCTTATTATTATCATTATAATTATTATTATCATTATTATTTCTATTAATTATTAGTATCATTATCATTTTGGTGTCATACTTATCCATTATTATTATTATTATTATTATTATCATTATTATTAAATCATTATTTTCAAAAATTTTGTATTATTATAGAATAAATGATAGAGTATTATAGGTAACCTCAAATATTCAAAGTTTTCCTAAAATATTTTTCTAGATTTATATATATTTATTGAAATATTTTTGACTAATAACACATAGATGTCTACCAAAAATTCTACTTTTACAAACTTATATCTAAATACGATTTTTTTGATTTACCAAAGTATTTAATAAAAGTATTTCTCAAATTTAATTTATATACATAACTAATTTCAAGTATTTACGTAAAAATTATTTTTAACTCATAAATTGTACTTTTCAAACATTATAAATATATCCTAAAATAAAATACGTATTTACCCTCCGCAAATTATCTTCGAATTATCCCCATTGCTCATGACTAATTGTGTGTCCTATTTCTCGTGACTTCGAACCCCTCACATTGACCCGGTTATTGGACAACAGGACTTGACGGAACAGCGCACCACACCAATCGTTACACCAGGCAAGACACCTTGTCTTTACTGTTTAAATTTCCTGCTCAATATCATGCATGTTTTAGTTGTTTCTTTTTAAATTATATGTAAATACAAATTACTATATTTTATACAATTGGCTTAGAGTTAAGGGACCACCGTATGTTAGTGCATCTCATAAACTATCACGATGTACCACGGATTGTGTGTGAGTTATGAGTCGCATATAGCTTCGGACTTGCGTATCGACCGTACATCGGTACGTAAAGGCCGTACGTTAGGATGTAACTGCTAATAGATTTTTGGTAGAAGACTTGGCAGTTATTAAGGATTAAACAGTATCGTGGAGGCGACACATGTGTAGTATCATTGGGAGGAGGAAAGACAGTTATTAGCGTAGGGGCTACCTGTTCAGTACACATATAGATTTGGGCCGATAGTGTCTCGGATGAGCGCTACTTACTGCCCCGGGGCCGATAGTTCTCGTATAAGAGCTACTTTCTGCCCATAGTTGATAGTGCCTCTTATGAGCGCTACCTACTACTACTCTCTCTCTCCATCTATGCTGAACACTATAAGCTCCTGCGTAGAACGTTGTCTTCTCAAAGTATATATCACATAGAATGGTTAGGAACCTTTACGCATGTATGTTTTCTATTGAGCTCTTACTATTCAGTTTATGGCATAATATTATGTGTCTTGTTATATCCCTCTGAGGACCTGGTTTTTCCCCAGGTGTGTGTTTTCGTGATTTCTTGCAGGTGCTCTAGCTAAGGCCATGACTTGCGCTCTATTCCGTCGTGATGATTACTCTTGGATTTGTCACTTGCTCTCGCTTGCTAAATTCTTTTCTTGTATATTTTTCTCTATTTAATTTGGTTGGTAGTGGACTTTGTCTCCGCCCAACTATTGTGTACATGACAAACTCAAAGTTGCTTTATATTATTATTTATCTTTGTGGATGAGATTTAGTTGTCTTGAATTACTACATTTACAGCTTATATATATATACGAGTCGTATATTTACTCGTATGTATACAGCTGGCATAATACGTATCTAGTCTCAAGTATTTGGGACTGGGGCGTTACATGTATAGTTGGCATGGATACGTACTTAGTCCTAAGTATTTTAGGAGTGGGACGTTACATGTTTTTGTGGTGGCCCATGCAGGTCGAGTTTGTCACTTCGGTTACGTTACTGTACCGACGTGAGCCTTCATATAGGATTAGGATATAGGAATCTCATCCACAAGCTTGACTTCCTCCTTCGATTCTAAATCTCGAACTCTCATCCGATTACCTTGACTTTCTTCTGCTTGATTCCTTTAACTGTAAATCTTATCTTCTTTCGTGCTAAATAGGAAGGTTAGGAGATAACTCATACGAGTATACTTGTTATATTCCTCAGTTACTCTATTAGTTGACTTTATAAGTTGAGCAACATGACTACAACCTACCACCCGTATCCTTGTAACCTAGTATTAAAGTGTAACAAAGTGATAATGAATATATGCTAGTATAGGAGAGATGTTTACCTAGAATCTTGTAGTCCATACCCATTGGTCAACCAAGGCCTGATACAAGAACCACTAGGACGACTGTATACGCAAACACACCGGATAAGACATAGATCCTTATGAAACTCGAACTATTTATTACTAATTTCAATGTATTCTTCCGTACTTATACTTTAAATTACCATGAATGATGACACTATTTATAGCCTAGTTTTGCAAGCTTATTCTTGTCGAGCTTGTTCAGGACAAATGTATACTGGGGACGCCCACAAGCATTTTGTCTAATTAGAATCAATGTATTATTGTCTGATCAACCATAGTGCACTTGGTTCGCTCTTCATATGATTATCCCTTGTGGATTGAGATATAGAGGTATCTAGGATCTCATCCACGACTGCATTGATAATTTTACTTGAATTACACATTCGCCTTTGAATCATGTAATTGTATTCAATGATATCTTTCTTGAACTCTTTATTTCTTTTGTATTTCTCTGATTAGAAAGACGAACGCTCGTATTTGATAGATAGATACAGAGTATCCCCATGGCCATGGTAGTTATATGAACAAGTATAGCAACCATCGGCCAAGCCATATAACTACAACCTTGCCTAAATTTGCTCGTCCTTCCCTCGACCCTAATACTAATATCGTGACCTTCTAGTCATTTGAGCTTGAAAAATGAGTAAGATCTTACCCTTGGTTAAACCACGAACCTAGGAGACTATCTAATCTCTAGGAATCAATTATTGTGAGTCTCCAAATATTTATGATGATTCTTGGCTTAACTAGCCATCCGTATGCATTAACTCAAACCTTACTTGAGTAGGCCCCCACAGTTTAGACAGAAGAATAGATCAAAACAAACACAAGCATTGCAAGGACTGTGGTAGACACCCATTCCAAGATTAGAGATTCAGCAGATGTTACTCTAGGTACAAAATTATATTATCAAAGAAGTGACTTAGTATTATAACAACACATTCACCAGCTTAGCCAAAATCTGTAGCATGACGTCCTGTCATTATGTTGTATTAGTAATCAACAAGTGATGCATGAGTACTACATTCAATACCTCTAGAACCCTTGTGGCTATAGTCTGGCAGGTTTGACACAAATAGAAATTTACGACTTAGTAGTTAGAGATCTTTCCCATGACGTGCTTTAGAGTTCGTTATCCCACCGATAGACTCTCGTATACTATGGACAAGTGGGTCATTCCATCTTATCGACTCAAGTACCACTGTGCGCGATCATTTCCATTTATTAGTACTCGGGGTATGATCCTCGAAACTAATTCACAACTACCCTATCATGTTATCGATCACATCATGACTTATTATTTCCAAAGGTCAAGGTACGATGTCGTGATCCAAATATTCTTAACCTCATTATTCCTAAAACCATATCCTAGTCTCTAGAGTGAATAGATTGTAAGCCATTCTTACTTTTAGGAATTAGGGATCATTGATTTTTGATGTAAATTGGTTCTCACTAGGATGATAAATTAGTGACTCGTGAACTCCCACTTTCTTTTTAGATCTTCTGGTGTCCCTTACCATGACTTTGATATTTGGAGTGTCATACTAGCTGTTACCTTCCAACAAAATTCATATACAAAACTTAAACGAGTCCACCTTCAAGTAGACATATCATGTCCCACTCACACATCTTCTTACACTCTATTATTATGATATGACTTTCAGGTCAAAAGGGACTAGCGATAACCCTTGCCATAACACTGATGTGCTTTCCGACTGCAGTTAGAGATCCAAACTTGACTCAAATTTTTTGGCCAATATATGGTTGTGATCTACTCGAAGCCCTCTATGCACATGCCACTAGTGTGCCACTCAATAGAGGCCTCGCGTGCTACTTAAACACAAAAGTCACGGAAGGAGCATCTCATGACTTACAGAACCTATTCTACCAACCCGACGGGAAATTTACCAAACCACTTGAATTTGAACCTATTATACATTAGCCTAACCTAATAGGAATGGTTCAAAATTCTATAAAGTTTTGTCCAGCCACTATAGATTAAAATTTAAAGTTCATGCAATAAAAGATTAAAGTCCAATTAGGGAACCTATTGAGACTCAGTTAAACCCATCATAGCCTATCTCCAAATTGGGACTATAAAACCAAACTTGATGAAATAGGCCCTCATCCCTATTATGTAGGCCCCACCTCTCGGCTCACTAATTCTTCTTCCATAGATTTCGTAACTACATCTCTTCGTAGCCTATGTTATGCATCTCTCAGAACCAACTTGCTTCCGGATATACTTGACCAAGACCTCTCATATTGTCTTGACCAAACATAGTTAATATGTGGGCCATATTAAATAGATAATACCTAGACTTCCTATAGTCTGTGACTATGATTGGAAATATCTCATACTTCTATATACCTCCTTGAAATTTAACCTTCTTAGAAGCCCTATTACTGTGCTTTCTTCGATTAACCAACTTCTATAAGTTGGGTAGAACACTGAACTTATTATACTCTACCTCTCAGAACGGGATTACAATTGTGACCGCTCTTCCGTTTGTATGGAATTTATGAAACAATTTTTTAATTTGCATTTTATATCTCTTTGCTCGTGCGTTTAGATAACTACGGTAACATATTGCAACCTAAATTCTTCAAGTCAATCATAGAATCGTTTTTGTTTAAATCAAGAGCAAAGTTTTCGAGGCAAATAGATCGCAAGCCTCTCTAAGAAACATAAGATTTTGGAATTAGCAAGTGGTTGGAAATAATTGATTCCAATTAGATTAATAATTCAATAGTTCATAACGTCGACCCATATTCGTATCATTTGATACCCTCGACCGTGATTTTGATCATTGAAGCACAACACTAGCCTTTTCCTTTCAACAAAATTCACACTCACGAACTAGACTAGTCATGCTACTCACATGACATACATGTCCTACACAAACGAACTTTTCAGTGCTCCATTTAAATTACACCACGTGTATGACACATTGTTTCCTCAAAATAAACTATAGAGACACAAATTCGATCTATTCGATTTTACCCATGCAAATATCGACCCATTCCCTTAACTAAACTGAATACTCAAGATCTATGCAAGACGTAGCATACCTATGATGTATGCCTTCCAACAAGCAAGCGCATGCCTCCTACTCAACACCTAACATCAGCCCACACAAATTAGTCGTTATGACTTAGAGTTTTCAAAACACTTGCCTAATCATATTCTATAGCCTAGGTTCTTTAATTATCATCGATTCTCATCACTTGGCCATAAATTCTTCTTACCTAAGTTTTCAAGCTCACTTCTTAGTTTCCTATGTTAGACGTAGAACGAATCCTTCTGAACCGACACACCTTAGTATATTCAAACAAGTGGTCGTTACCAGCTTGTCAGAAGCATGACCCCTAGAGTGGCAATGTTTGATTGTAGTAACTTACTTATAGTTGTTATTGACCAAGAACGTCATGGTGTTATCGAGGCTCACTTAGAATCCAAGACTGCGGTCAGAAGTGTCTATTATTCTCGTGCCCCTCCCTAGAAATTGTCCTCCTCAAAGTCTTGTAATAACGATGATCTTTACGGGTGGCCAACTTCTATAAGTTGGGTAGAGTCTGGAAGGAAGGATATTCCATCTTGTAGTATATGAGGTCAATTGGGATTCCTATGACAACCACCCCTCCATCCTTTCAAAAATTGAGCTACGATTTGATGTACCTACTCTCCCTCCGTACAAAAATCTCGTATTCTTGATATTATGATTATTTTTAATTTTGAGGATAAAATTATCATAAGTTGGGTAGGATGTAAAACCCCTCATAATTTAAAAGAATATTTAAATTATTTTTGGATTTTATTTAATTCTAATTTTTTTTCTTATTTATATTATATAAAAGGACTATAGCCATGGTTGAGTCTGAATATACAAGACGACTAGAAAGCATGGCATGCCTAGCGTAGTCGGGTGTTTTAACTAGCATGCTAGCCATGTTAGGAATGCCATGGTCATATTGTAATCTCTTGCATGTTAACCATTCAAATTATGGCACAAGTTATATTTTTATTTAATTAATTAGTTAAGAAAGCCTTTATGACTTTTTAGGAGACTCGGTTGTACAAAACATTTCCAAACCTCTTCCAAGCCAAACCCAACCTTATATAGGCTTGTTGGGAATTAATAAATATTAATAGTTACATATATTTGTATTTAATTCATATTTTGGATTTTATTTCATAGATATAATTAATTAGTTCTATATTAGGAAAGACCTTTTTAAATCCTCAATCCAATCAATTAGCCAACTCACCAAACAACCAAATCATGCCATAGTGGAATCCAACCATAGATTTTGGCTAAGCAACCCCCCCATGGCCGAACATCCTATAGGAAAAGGATTCCCACTCCTTTTCATACATGCAACCCAATAATAGCCCATATATATACATCAACTTAGCCCAAACCCTAACCCTAACTTAATTCCTCCTTTCTTTCCACCTCCATAGCCGATCACCCCTTTCCCTCTCCATATTTTTGGCAGCACTTCTCCCCCCATAGCCTCCATACATCATCTCCTCCAATGCATATCTCTCCATCCATTACAAAAACTTATCTCCTCCACCATACGTCCCCCAAATCCCTCAAAACAAACCCTAAAAACTCCATCTTCTCCATCCAACCATCTATAGCCATTGCAAACCCTTTCATACTCACTAAAAAAGGATTAGCAAGCAAGGATAGCGAGAAAGGTTGGACCTTTGTCGAGGAGAAGTCACAACCTCTCTAGCACGGACCTTTAATAAGAAATCCAAATCTTTCCATCTCAAACCCTTATAAAATTATGTAGAAAATATGTTATTAAATCTATAGAAATCATATTTTGATGGCTTTTGTTATGTATAATCATCCATAAAGGTTTCATAAAATATAGGCGTAATATTCATTTTCGGTAGGATCAAAATTAACCCCATTGTGAAGGAACTTGAGTTATTGGTGCCTATTCTCGAAACTAAATTTTAAGTGTGTTCATATACATAAATTAGGATTTTTAAGTATTTTCCAGGATTTTAGCAACTCAAATCTGGTCAAAAAAATTGTAGGTCAAAACTAGATAATTTCTGGTAACCAGCTGACCTAAAATGTCCCAAATTTGTAGTATAACTCAACCCTTGTACCTCTGATATTATTCTATGAAATAAAGTACTTTATTGCTATTTAAAATATATTTTTTGTTATTTTAGCAATTTTGAGTCATTAACTATGTTCCGGGCGAGTTTTGGGTAGACTAGCTGACTTAGTAATCAACCAGTCGTAAATGTCTTTAGAAATATTAATTCTAAAATTTTAGAGATAAATCTATAGAAAAATTAATTTAAATATTATTTTTATGATTTTTATATAATTTTTAAGTATGTTATTGAAGTAGGGCCATAACCGACTAATTAAAAGTTAAAAATCCTAAAACTGTGTTTCGATGTCTCGTGGAACCTGTGTGATTGTATGGATCTAAATGGTTCCACGAGAGGTTGAATATAATTTTAAAACATTACTTTGACTAATTAATTCGTATAGTAAGTTTCGTAAGTAGTGACTTAATCTAGTTAATTAATTATCTAGGAGCGTCGGGTTCCGGAGGCATAGATGCGGGAGCGGTGTTTCATATTTACAGCACGGAATCAGGCAAGATACCTTACCACCTTACTCTGTGATTTATATATTCTTATTTTCAGTTGTTATTTTCAGTATTTCTTATCTTTTGATATTATAAAACCGTGCGTCCAAGTCACACTTGGGTGCAAGCGACTTTGTCGGTCATTTTCCTCGCTTTTATTTAATTTTCTTGTATTGGCTTAGTCTAGTGACCATCCCTTTGTTGATGAGGTATTGGGATACCTCATCGGCCTTGACATATACTTTATCACGTGTTGTGAGTCATATGTAGGACACGTACTCGCGTAGTCGGCATGCCACCGATACGTATGAGGCGTGCGACGGTTAGGAGTAACTGCCAATAAAATTGCATGCTAGTAGACTTTGCAGTTACTAGAGGTTTCTATGAGTCATGGATGTGACCCTACTAGGTATTGGGTGAGGAGAGCAGTTCTTTAACATATGGGCCATGTATGCACTTTTCTATTATTGTCGGTTATCTCCACTGGAGATACGGTCCTGGATCCTGATACCTGATTTCTTGCTGGCCTCTGAAATTTGAGGAATGTGATGCTTTGAGGTCCTTGGTATCCTGATGGGACCATACCTGAGTTCCTACAGCTGAGCCAGAGTGCCCATGCGTTGAAGGTTTGTTCTTAACTGCATTTTTACTGTAGAATTGGTAGGTACCCTATTGCATGCATCCCCTTTTACTCTCTATTATATATCACAATTTATATGGCATGTTCTTTATGTATCTTGTTACGTCCCTCTGAGGACCTGGTTATTTATCCAGGTGTGTGCTTTGTGACTTTTTACATGTGTTCTAGCCAAGGCCGTGATCTTCTCTATTTCTTCGAGGATGATTGCTCTTGGTTCGTCCTACAATTTTTCGATCATTTCCTTATATATCTTCTTTTATTTGAATTAGTTGGTAGTGGATTTGTCTCCGCCCAATTACATATATAAATAAAAAATTCTTAAGTTGGTTAAAATATTATTCTTTATTATTGTGTATGAGATTTAGTTATCATGGTTTACCGTATTTTACAGCTTATGTACACGTACGAGGTTCCATATATTGGTGTATACTTCATACTTGTACAGCTGGCATGGATACATACTTAGTCCTAAGTATTTTTGGACTAGGGCGTTATAATGGCTTACTATTTTCTTGAAGTAAAACTTTCTAACTCAATGTGGTAATTTACATGCTGTCGTCGAATCACCAATTTGGGATTCAATGAACCATTCGACTAGACAGATTTTCTTATAGGAACTAAACCTCGATAGATTTGCCATTCATATTGTATCGGTCCATCTAGTAGAGACATCTATCCAACCCCTATATGCCCTAAATAATTATGTACAAGATAATCTATCTATCTTAGTCACAATCAATAATAAGACAATGACGAAGTGATTTTCAACACAAGTGTTCGTACTTCCGAGGGAGGAAATACGAGAATTCGTAAATATGAATTCAAGAATGGTATGATTGGGCACAAATACAATTTGTCAAGGGCAATGTTGAAGTTAAGGGAATTTCCAATAGCAGTAGATTGAGATTCTAATATATTATCCTAATGCAGCCTCGTTCGGTACAGAAACATAATTGAAATGATTTATCTCGACCTGCATGGGCCACCACAAAAACAAGTTGTGCCCCAGTTCCAAAATATACAGGAACTTGAGATGCGAGCATGCCTGCTAATACGAACTTGGATAAGTTCCCAATTTAATACACTTATCCCTAGACGTACTACACTATAAAGGGTACAAAAAGTAACCAATCATCTATATCTCAATCCACAGTAATGAAGCGAATATCAAGAATAAACATAATATATTAAAGTTGGCCACCTAGTAATATACATGTTTTAGCAAGCTCGAGAAAGGAATAAACTTGCAAATAATTGGCTACATAGCAGCATGAATCAAATAAAGGTGAAAAGTATACAGGGAAAAGTAAATAAAATACCAGAGAACACACACACACACACACACACACACACACACACACACACACACACACATATATATATATACATGAAACCTTGGTGCATTATGCAACAACTGCCCAACTACTCTATACTATCTGGTCAACAAGTACCTGGAAAGATCACCAGGTCATCAGCGGGAAGTATCAAGATATAGAAATACATGCCATAATATGAACTGAATAAAATAAACAATCTGAATCATAACACGGTCCAATATTCGGTCATCAATCAATGAACCATATCTCTGACCAATCATGATCAATGGGTGGCATACCAACCCATGATAAGTTACTATCCTATGGTACGGTCCGATATAGGTGCACGAACTAACCATACTATGTGAATGCATGTTGAAGATGACTTTTGAGCATATTGGTAGGTGAATAAGGATTTGCTTTGAAATATGGGCCGACGTCGGATCACGAGCCGATTAATGTACACATACTAGCGTACCTGCCGACCGTATCTAGCGTGCAGCTAGTGGCCGCTACTAGATATACACACTAGTAAGTACATTTGCCCCTACCTGGGCCACCCTGAAGCTAAAAAATATATTTGGTTATCTAATACACCTATTGATAGTCTTCCTCTCCCATGAACTGTGCAAGTCATATCCACGACTCAGACAATCTGTATCTCAATACGAGTCTCTTACCTAGACACCATCTAACTCGATATGTACTGACACACAAACTGTGAGACTCGTCTCACAGTATTTGTTTTTGAATACAGATACATAACTTATACCGTATTCTGCATTTTCTTGGATTTCAAAGAACCGGAAGAAAACTTGATTTTTGCGACTTTTCTGTGAGACCGGCATACCGCCGGCATACCGATCTATTCTGACGGAATGTCGTTCGGACGAGATTTCCACTTTAGATATATTTTCATTTTGAGATATTTTTGTTTAGATATTTTTATGAATAGTGTTTAGATATTTTGATGAATAGTGTTAATATATTCTATTATCTATTGGTTTCTTGGTTTTCTTTTGAACGGTTAAGATTAATTCTGATCGAGTCGCGGATTGTGATTGGACGGTCATAATTAATTCACCCTCTCTATATGTATGATTTGATTTCCTTTCATTTTCTCTTTTTACTTCTCTCCCCACTCTTCATTTTTTCTCGTTTCCACTCCGTATTCCTCGAGAGCTTGGAGCTTGATCTCGAGACCTCAGAGTGTGGTTTCTGAACCCCTTTTGGTGGTGGATATGAAGTTTAGGCTTGGAGCTTTATTAGGCAAGTACATCTTGCCGAATTAATGGACGTCCTTATTGCTTTGTGGTGGTTTTTGTTTTACGTTGCCTTGGTAGTCCAGTACTTTCTACTACTTGCTTTACTAAATATGTTTCTCTTATGAAAATGGTCATTTTTTCTGTTCCGGAAATTTGGTCTGAGCTAGGTTTTCATTATTTGCTATGTCTATTTACTTTTCCTAGTAGGAAAACTCCGTATTGGAAACGATACCGGAGTGACTGCCATGAGACTTTGTATACATGCTAGGTACGTCCTTCCTCTAGTATTGTTTTCATGGTTATACTGGTTTTAACAACTTTTGGGATGAGTTTTTGTTTCTAAGACTCGTTTCTAGCCTTTAGTATTACTTCTCGACCAGAATCGACATACCGTCGGTATACCAATGTGTACCAATGAAATACCGATATTGTGATATATGTTAACTTGAAAGTTGTTGTGAAGATAATCGACATACCGCTAGTACACCGATGTGTACCACCGAAATTCTGATTGTGAGCCTACATTTTTACTTGAGAGTTGCTGTGAAGATAATCGGGATACCGCTGGTATACCGATGTGTATCGCCGGATTTAAATTCCTGTACCCAAGTTGTATAAACTCTGATTTTGATTTAATTTCCTGAATTCTTCTTACATATTGCTCTAAAGTACATGCTTTGCTAGTCTACTGTGTTGCTTTGTCGTGCTTGGTTGGACCCGGTACATGTTCATGTCTAGTTCCTTGACAGTGACCTATCGTGGTGCACCATAGTACATGTTTTCTTTTTCTATATTATTTGATAGTGGCCTGTCATGGCGCACTCTTGATTCCAGTACATATCTAGCTCCTTGATAGTGGCTCGTCGTAGCTCCATGTAAAACCCCTAAATTTCTACTATTATTTTTTATTATTAAATTTGGTACTGATTTAAAATTTTGTATTGTACGTCATGTAGTCGTATTGTACGTCGTGTGCGAAAGTTCGTTTTTCGAATTCGTTCGACGAGTGCGAATATGTGCGAGCGTACATATTTTAAAAAAATATTTCTATCATTTATAGTTTCAAAATAATATACATACTAATTATTTTGTTATCGTACCAAAGTTTTCAAATTATTATTTTATTTATTATTTATAAAAAGTCTTTCGTGAAAAAACAGTTATTACTAGTAAATAATATTATTCGCGTATACATATATATTTCATAAATATTTATTGAGTTTAATTGTAAATAATAATATATTTTTGAAATTATTATTTTAGTATTTTTAGAAAACATATTTTGAAATTTTTGTAGCAATTTAAAACTTGATTTAATTTATGGATGTGTTTTAAATAGTAGATTAATATCTATATTTGGAATTTGCTTTATCCCAATTGATTTTAAGCCAAAAGAATTTAATTAGATTTAAATTTGATTTGAATTGGTTTTGGATTTAGATTTGATTGATTTTAAATTAGTAGCAAATTATCTACTTTGGGTTTTAAATAAATCCTAATCCTATCCAATTAGGAATTCTCACGTCCAATAAATAGGCAGGTACTCCTCCAATTTATTATTCCTCCACATATTTTCTACCACAAAAGTGAGTGCATCGTGTCCATGACCGTATCCCATCCACTATGTGTTTCATTGTACAAATACATTTCTTCACCCCGGGTCCGACAGATCCGAACCTCTGTCTCCGTCGTATCGGATACACCCGACACGACTCATCCAAACTCAAACCCCAAATCCTAACCGCTACCCCGACCCGTCGGCCCCGTCACCCCGGCCTCGTCCAAACCCAATCACGACCACCACCAACAGACCCTTCCCTTCTGCCCATAACCACCCCGTCACCACCACTTCTCGCGTACTCTGCCGCCACCGGACCTTACCTCTGACCCTGCCCAACTCCGGCCAACTCCACCAACATCGTCGACCATCGACACCATCACCATAGTAACCACCACTACCACCACGGCCAATGGCCGGACCGACCACCGCACACCCCCATCTTCTCATCTCCGCCACCAAAACCAACCATCATTTAAGGAAAAGAAGAGGAGACGTTACTCACCATCCTCGGCGAGCTACCGTCGTCGTCGTCCGCCCCGACGAGGGCAATCGTCTATGGGGATCCCCTTCTTCGTCGCGTCAGACCGCCCATGGCGACGAGCACGGCACCGCAGTCACCGCCCCTTTTCTCTCCGACCGCCCCCTTTCTCTCCGACTCCCGACCCGATCCGCCGCTCCCAGCCTCCGCCGCCCCACCGGGGAACGCCGGACGAGCCACCCCTTTCGAAACCCTCTCTCTGTCGAGCCCAGCCCCGAACCCCTTCTCCGGCTACCGCGTCGGCCATCGAACGTCGACCGCCCCTGTTTCTGGTCACCAACCGCCGGTGCCGCCCTAGCCGTGCCGTGTACGCCCATCTCCGTCATGCCGACCTAACCCGCTCCTCCCGACCGCTCCACTTCTCCGCCGACCAAGGCCGTCCTCCAGCCGTGCCCCTTGGCCGCCTGAGCTCCTCCTCCTACGCGTGGCGCCCAGCGAAACCCGACTGCCGGACAATCAAAGCCCCAAACTCCTCTTCGCACCTCCCTCGCGCCACCGGCTCAGCGCCCTAGCCGCTCGCTCCGTCGCGTGCGTCGAGGCCGAGCGCCGAAGCCTCCGCCCCCTTCTTCCTTTTTCTCCCTCGCCTTCAGCGCGCGGCGCCGCCCGCCGACGAGCCGGCCTCCGCCTTCCCACTCTCTCTCTCCTGATCGATCCCTAAGCTTCTCTCTCCCCCAAATTTTTTTCATGCCTCTCTCTCTCCCGTTTTCTTCCTTCTCCCCTTTTTATTATGTCTTTCTTTAGTCTCTGAAGAGAGCAGCCACCCTTTGATTTTTGTCAGTTTCAGTATTATTATTTTTAGTTTATTTATTGATTGTTTTCTCTCTTTTTTAACTATTATTATTATTATTATTATTATTATTACCATTATTATTATTATTATTGTTAGTATTATTATTTTGTTATTATTATGTTTTATTATTATTGATATTATTATTAATGTATTTTTGTCAAGTAGTATTTTTATTAATTAACTAAACCTGTAAATCTTTTCGAATTTGAGTTAGCTCTAAAACGTTCTTTTAGCCTTTATATATTTCTCAAATATATTTTGGGTTAATCCAAATATAGTTCACTACTAACAAAAATTACTTTTACGAACCTAGAGTTTTACCTAAAATAATTATTTTATTTTATTATTTTCCCTAGAATATTTATCTACAAATATTTCAACTAAATAAAAATATAGTTTTTACCAATTCTATTTTTCGACGAACTTAGAGTTTTTTTAGCCACAAACGATTTTTTTTCTTGACTTTAAGTAGTTTTCAATAATTATTTAGACTCAAACTAGTTTCGAATATTATCAATAGTTTTTTTTCTTCTAAATTGAATATATATTAATTTCTTTGATTTTTCCTTTCGTCCATGACTAAATTACATTATTCATGATCCCTCGCCAATTCAAGACTACCTTATGTCCACCCTAACTAAATTGACCCTTCTGGACCCAATGGAACTGTCCGTGCTCCCATCAGAGGTCACCTTGCATAGTTGTTGCACCGAAGTCGCAGTTCGTGCCACCGCGATCATTGCAGTACACCAGGCATCCTACCAGGCAAGACACCTTGCCATTTGCTGTTTAATTATTTTAGCTCATATTTCATGCCTTGTTCATTATTTTTTTATATAAAATAAACTGTGATACATGACATAACCTGTTAGAACTTACTGTTCATTTTTCCTGCTACGTATTATTTTTCTTACACATTAAACCTAGATTTAAGGGACCACCTTTGTGTATTGCATTCATGGCCTTGACACGTTGTACCACGAAGATGTGTATCGCATGGAGAATACAGAAGTGCGTGATTGGCTGGCCACCAGTACGTACAAACCGTGCGATGGCATAACCGCTAATAGAGGTTGCATGCTAGTTTGACTTAGCGGTTATAGTGGTTTCGTGTTGTAGATACAACGCAGTAGGCATTAGGCGGGGAGGACAATTCCTTAGCGTATGGGCTTCGATGCACTTCCTTTGTGACCCGGACTCTCCGCTGGAGATACGGGGTTGATGACCTATGATTACTGACGGCCACAGACGATTCTGTGAAACGTCATGCTCTTACTGATGGGGCCTCTGGTGCCCAAGGGGGACTACGTCGATCCTATTTAGCTAGGGCCCATGCGTAGGAAGGATTGTTCTTAACTATATTTCACCTAAAATGGTTAGGCACCTTTATCCGTTAGGTACGAGTACTTTTGGTTTGGGTACTTGTATCTGACCGTGGCTTGGAACTATAACTTGTCGCGGATGAGTTCGTCACATCTTGTCCTTGTTTGGTTGTAGGTGTGACTTACTACTTCGATGAGAAGGTATTGAACCTTGTTGGGGTCCGGATACCATATTGGATTCATAGCATGGAAAGATACATTGCCGTGAATTAGTTTACCATCTCCTATCCTTGTTTGGTTGTGGGGATGGTAAGCTCGTTCAATAGGTGTGTATTGGACCATGTTATAATTCAATTGACTTATTTATTTGAGCAATATTTATTCAGTTTATATGGCATGATATTATGTGTCTTGTTACGTCCCTCTGAGGACCTGGTTATCTCTCCAGGTGTGTGCTATTGTCTTTCGCAGGTGCTTTAGCTCTAGTCGTGACCATCTCCATTTCTTCGAGGATGATTGCGCTTGGATCGTCTTCGCTTCATTCGCCAAAATCATTTCTTTTCTCATGTATTTTTCCTTTACTTGTTGGTAGTGGATTTGTCTCTGTCCAACATATTGTATCAAAACAATTTATTATCATTATATGACATCTTTTATTCATTTATTTTGTGTGGATGAGATTAGTTATGGTTCTACTGTATTGTACAGCTTATGTATTCATACGAGGTTTCTATATATTGGAGTGTACTTCGTATGTATACAGCTGGCATGTCTATGTTCCTAGTCCTACGTATTTTCGGACTGGGGCGTTACACTCAACTCTTGTCTTGATATTGTCATGTCCTGTTGTAGTTTACTGTAATGCATAATCTTGCTTGTCTTATCTAAGTCTCGCATATCACATGTCTAGGATGGATTTTACGGAATGCCACACCCAGTATCCTAAATGAAAATATTAGAAATTATACAACTAGCTTGATTATCTAGATCATTGGGTGGTAAGATTTTCCCGGTTACCTGCATCCCTTGTTCTCGGTCTTATATATGTATATGTACATAGGATTTGGAGCTATCTGTCATGATGAGCACTTTTCTAGTACACCGTCGAGTGGAGCAGCTCTTTAGGACATATGTATCTTACTGCAGTATGTCTGCTATACTTGTTTTTCTTTTGGCTTGGATCAATCGGGTAGTCTGCAGGGCAGGTAACTGGAATTGGATTTCTCAAACTTATATATGTTAGTAATTAGGATTATGACAACCCTAGTTAGCTAAAGTATCAGGTCATACTCATTGCTTGGCCGTGATTGATGGATGGAGTCCATTCTTATCTAGTTTAGTCTTTCTCCAGTTTATCTTATTGCAGTACTTAGTTTCTTGTTATTCTTTACATACTATCCTTCCTTCTACATGCTCGGCTTCACCACATGATCACATGCCAGATTAGCATATATACACGCTTGCTACCTTCCTTACATGTTTCCAATTTTCCATTCGTATACACTGTGGTACCATATTATTATTCTAGTCACTTTTACTGCTTTATCTGAGAGATATTATGAATTATATGCTGGCTTTCGTTTATAGTTTGGCAACCTTTGTGGTACTTGCTATTGGGGGTCTGACCTCACTAGTTTTGCATGGACCAGATTTAGTTGAGGAGCTCGAGGATCTTTCGGACCTTCCACTCGATGGTGACCATCCGGAGCACCAGGGGGCTTGAGTGGATGTTCTTTCTCTTACCCACTCTTTTTGTACATAATCTTTTGAGGCATTTAGCCACCGGGTACGTGTTTAGCTCGTGTTTTGGTCTTGACATTTGGCATACTGGCCTAAGCATGGTTTGTATATTCCTAGACTGCAGCTAGAGTTGATCATGTATTACTTAGTCTCGCTAGTTCTTTATTTTGTATTACTAGCTTCATGATCATTTATATACTAGTTTGGGATGCTTTACTGTCTTATATGCCTGATGATCATATTCTTGTACCTTACTTCTTGCTTGAAATTGAGATTATCTAGGATTATGCGAACTAGGATTGACTGTTGGTTTATAGCAGTGGCCCCCATCTTTACGGCTTATACGTTGCTTCGGAGTACTGGAGTACTTTGGTATACGTAGTTGGCCTGGTCCGTCCTTACTTGCCAGTATTCTGGTTCTGGGGCGTGACATAGGTTTTAGTGGTGGCCCATGCAGATCTAATTTATCAGATATGTGGGGGTTGCTAGCAGTTATCTCAGTCATAAATTCTTCCTCATTGATATCCTTCGTATTACTCTTTACATTTGACATTTGACTTGATATCTGCTTCGATCGTTGATCTTTTCTATTCCCTCGACCAGATCCTTGTCTCCTTAAACTTTCAGGAGCACTGTTCCTGGTCCTTCCGATCAGCTTGTTCGTATTCTAGCTATGGCAGGTCAGCTTCCGCCTGTTCCACCCATTCAGGAGGCTCAGCCTCAACATTCAGGGGCAGAGTCTAGAGTAGACCGGAGGGCAGTGTAGCCAGTTCTTTCTGTTCAGCTAGCAGTACCAGTTCAGCCAGAGCAGCTAGAGGGTGTTGTTCGAGCACTGGTGGATGTTTTGAGAGATTTTATGGCATCGCAGTAGTGTTAAAGTGATGTTTTCACCCATTCTGTCCAGACGGCTTTGGAGAGGGGTGGTGCTCAGGTCTACAATTTTACGAGCAACTTCAGGCATCTTTATCCCCCATACTTCTATGGTACAGAGGATGCGATTGCGTCTGATACGTGGCTTCAGGATACTGAGGCCATTATGGAGGCGGTTGGGATTCTGACTAGGGAGCGTGTGGCAGTTGTCAGGTTGCAGCTCTTGGATTTGGCCCGCGACTAGATGGCAGCTCATGAGGTATCTCTAGCGGCGCCGATAGCTTGGGCAGATTTTAGCGAGAGGTTTTAGACTCGCTATTTTGACATGCTATCGCGTTATGATCTACAGCAGAGGTTCATTGGCTACGATAGATGAGCAGGACCGTCGACGGCTATGCGACGGAGTTTAGCAGGCTCAGTCGATTTGCCCATTCCTTAGTGGCGACCGAGTTGGATCGGGCAAGGAGGTTCCAGCAGGGACTTCATCTGTAGGTCATACTGGCAGTTGAGCAGCATAAGTTCTAGACTTTTGATGCAATGATGAGGACGACGAGGAGGCATGAGTACACCTCGCAGAGGATCGTTGATAGAGTCGGAGGAAAAAAGAGGCCTCACATTTAGAGGGGATCTTCCTTCCAGTCGTCAGTACCAGCTCCAGCAGTTCGTGCTTAAACGATTGGATCTCCGAGGGGACCGGCTCCGGCGGCTTCCTTTCAGCAGTCGTCTCAGTCGCATCCTCAGCAGCAGAGGCGGTCTTCCTCAGTTGGTTGTTCCTATTGCGGTAAGGAAGGGCTTGTCTTATCAGAGTGTCATAGGGCACAGGGCTTGTGCCTAGCTTATGGAGCACCGGACCACAAGATAGGGGCTTGTCCCAAGAGGAGTTCGACTGGATCAGCATCCTTCCAGCCAGCAGTTCAGCAGTTTAGGGCGCCAGCGCCGGTTCAGCAGCAGCAGGCCCAGAGGCCATTACCGATGCAGTCTTAGCAGTTCCAGTAGCAAAGGCCTCAGCAGTATGCTCAGGCTCAGGCTCAGAGGCAGAGGGGTCCAGCAACCAGAGTTCATGGTCAGGCTTTTATGCTTTCTATGGAGTAGGCGCTAGCAGTAGGGTTGGTGGTCACAGGTAACATTCTCGTTCACTCTCATTCAGATTTAGCTTTATTTGATTCTGGTGCCTCCCATTCATTTATATCTGCACGATTTGCGACACGTATTGATTTGGAGCCAGAGTCTTTACCTGTAAGGTTGAATATACTTAATGGTAACGGTCTAGTAGGAGTAGACCGAGTCTATGCCTCGTGTAGAGTTATAGTATGTGGGAGAGAGTTTCCCGCTAGGCTGATAGAGTTTTCTAGGCGATTATGATGTCATCCTAGGTATGGATTGGTTGAGTGCTCGACACGCTTCGATAGATTGCCATGCTGGCAAGGTTATCTTTTGTGTTCCGAATAAGGAGGAGTTCTTATTCTCTAGAGGCGAGGTGGAGTCTTCACCGGCGGTCATGTAGATGGCAGTAGCCGAGGAGGTTCAGTTGCCGAGAGTAGTTTACGAGTTTTTCGAGGAGCTTCTGGGTATGCTTCTAGTTTGAGAGATTGAGTACTATATTGATTTGGTTCCGGAAGTAAAACCAATGTCAGCGAGAGTCTACAGGATGTCTCCTTCAGAGTTGTTGGTAGGACCAAGGGATTCATTCGTCCTAGTGGATCGCCTTAGGGAGCTCCAGTCCTTCTTGTGAAGAAGAATGATGGTTCATCGCGTATGGTCATTGACTATCGTCAGCTTAACGCGGTGACCATGAAGAACAAGTATCCTTTGCCCAGGATAGATGACTTGTTCGACCAGCTTAGTAGAGCAACTGTGTTTTCAAAGATCGATTTACGGTCTGGGTACCATCAGACCAGAGTTAGAGAGCATGATATACCCAAGACGACATTTAGATCTCGATATGGCTATTAGGAGTTCCTTGTTATGCCTTTCGGAGCGACCAATACACCAACGATCTTCATGGATCTCACGAATCACATCTTCATGTCCTACTTAGACCAGTTTGTGATAGTGTTTATTGATGATATCTTGGTCTATAGTCGGACTGAGGTAGAGCACGAGCAGCTGTAGAAGCATAGAAAATGACAAGAAAAGGCTCACGCGGCTCAGACAGAAGGAGCCTTATGCGGCTCAGAAATCCATTAGAAAACGCATGCGGCTCGGATAGCTCCATGCGGCTCAAAAAGAGCCACGTGGCCCTAAGTAGTTCTCCTCTACAGCTGGCCACAAAGCAATTGCCGCATTAAATGCCCTGACGGCAGCCCTGACAATAACAGCCTGACAAGTGACAGCTCTGACATAAAATTGAAATAATGACTCTGACATGATGGCGTGTTCCTAGGGAAACGAAGAAAATCTTTGTTACAGCTGGCACGATCCACCAACCCCGAAGCTCCCTATGCGGCTGTCACGTTCATGCGGCTGCCAAGCTCATGCGGCCACCACCTTCATGCGGCTGCTACCTTTATACGGCTAGGATTGTGAAGGGGCCACCTGTATGCGGCCCACTTAGAGACTGCACTCATGCGGCTCTGTCCGACGAGACACATGGCGATCCTCATGACAGTTGAGACACGTGGCTGTCTTATCCCCTCAGAACTATGGCTGCTCATAAATCATAACAACCAGATTTAGTACAATCACCATAATTACACGGATCAAATCAGATTTATTGTAATTAGGCAAATTGAACACGTGGAGAGAGATCCGAGCTTGTCATGACAAATTATGAAGATTCATTGCAATCAGCATTAATTGCCCATACGGATTTGGCACAATCAAGAATTAACTGCCCAGATATAATGCAATCAAGATTAATGGTCTAGATGATTGGCCGCCGACTTTTCAAGGGAAGAATCATCGTAAACCCTAATGATCACACCCCTACTTCTATAAATAGCAAGGTGCCATTCCTTTGCAAACTCCTGGAGACCCGAAGAATTGGGGAGAAAAAGAGAAGGAGAATTCCATAGCGAAAGAGACTCTCTCCACCCGGCTGGATACACAGAGATAAAGGCACATACAGAGGATTCTTCCCACGCATCCCGAGAGCATTTCTTCACCAGAGCCAAGGCTACGTCCGATCGTCCAAGGAGTAAGGCAGAGCTGCCGTCGCTTTCCCGAGCCTCTACCGTCACCCCCCAGAATCAAAAATAAACAATCGTATTTAGATTACTGTACCTAGGTTTTCGTCCCTAGGCTTTCTTTGTACGAACGAGTTTGTATTGTGAGTCTAAGTTCAGTCCTCCTATATAATTGTTCTGTACTTTTACAATCAATGGCAAACACGATGACGACTCTGCTGGGGACTAACTTCTCCATGGCTGAGGAGTTGGTGACGCAATCGGACACAGCCAAACTTGGCTCCACTCAACAAATGCTGGTCGCCCGGTTTGACCAGCAGGCGTTTGAAGAAATGCTCTCCGACGGAAGTGCTGGCCCGGTCCAGCGGCGGGCCCACACGAAGAAGGCCCGCAGGGGGTGGAGGCCCAAATCATTCACTCCTCCCCAAGCTCTCGAAGGAGTACTCTCTGTTGCCCAAGACGGCAAAAAAGACCCTCTTGCGGCCCCACTTCAGACCATAGAGTACTCTGCTGTCCCCAAGTTCGACAGAGGAAAACACTACGATGCTGGACTTGTAGGGGCAAAGAGGAACTCTGTGTGGTCTAAGAAGAAGCTGTATAGGGACGCCAGCCGCATGAAGACTCATGCGGCTAAAGAAGCCAGCCGCATGCAGAAGACTCATGCGGCCAAAACTCTCAGCCGTATGAAGGAAGCTCATACGACGATGACTGCCAGCCGCATGCAGACTCCTTATGCGGCCACCGCTCCTAGCCGCATACAGAAGGGTCATGCGGCCACACATGCTAGCCGCATGCAGACAGCCTGTACGGCCACCAATCCCAGCCGCATACCATCTGCTCCATACGGCTCATGGTCAGTCTTTGATCGCCTCTCATGCAATTATGACTCGAGATGCTCCCAAGAGAATGCGCCAGACTCTGTGCGGTACCATTTGGACTCCTTTTACTATGCACCCTCGGGTGTTAGAGCGAGGAAGTCTAGGACAGCACGGGCTCGACAAGCTCAGTCAGCTGTCCGAACCTCTGACCATCGAGCGCTCTGCTCACTATTATGCGGGCCTCCGATAGAAAATTGTACCGAACCACTCAAGTCCAGCCCTCGACGGCAAACGAACAAAGTGGTTCCCAAAAGTCTTCCAACATTGAGGAAGCAAACATGGTGCCAATACACTCGGATGCTCGGGTTTCCCGGGCCCACAAATTGGGTTTAAAGGTTGCTCGAGATGCACCTGACTTGCGTGTCGTGATCCTTCACAAGCACAAAGAAAGAGAAGAAGCCTCGGTGTGCAGAGAGTCCTTCCATGGACATCACTGCACTCAAGTCATTGTCAATTACTGCTATAGCAAGGCGGCTACACAAGAGGACCGACAATCCGTCTTCCGACGACTGCAACACCCAAGCTCAGAAGACGAGGCACTTTTCGTCGCCTCCTGCAATTATGCTCAGAGGATCCCTGGTAGCGGAAGAGGAAAGAAAACAAACGTCTCCAGCCCTAAAATCTCAACTAAGAAATTCTCTTCTAAGAAGTTGTCCATGACTGCCACAGGAGGAGTTTTCCAAGGTACTCGCTCAAAGATGAAATCCGCCATGCTTGGAGAATCGTCGTCCACATCTCTGGAAGACGCTGGAGCCGGGGGTAGCACTCCTCCGAACATCCATGACAATCCGGTGTTCCAAGAAGATAATCCAGGAGAAATAGTTCCTCCAACAGATGCAGTAAGTTCTGACATCCCCGAGGACGTCCATAACTCTCAAGATGAGGCAAGCTCTGAAGCTGGGGGTACCACTCCTTCTGAGTCCGAACCAGAGAAGAACATTCCCACATACCCTGACGATTTCTCAGTACAAGGGTATGATTCAGAGGACGCGTCCTCCACCGTTCCTTCCATCTCTCCTTATGTGAGAGCGGTGTTCATGACAAACAAAGACCAAGACGGTCCCAGTGATCGCCAACGTATCGACACCCTGGAGGCCATACTCCATTCCTTAGTCAAATCCATGGACGAAATCAAAGCGGCCCTACCAACTCTGCAAGAAAGGAAGAACGAAATCTATGGTCAAATCCAGTAGAGTGTTATGTCGACGACATCGTCGTCAAGAGTCGCTCTAAAGAAGATCATTTACAGGATCTGAGGATAGTATTCGACCTGATGCGAGCGCACAATTTAAAGATGAATCCCACAAAATCCTTCTTGGGCGTATCCAGCGAGAAGTTCTTGGGTTTCATCATTACTTCCCAGGGTATCCACATAGACCCTTAGAAGACGAAGGCAATCATGGAGATGGGTCCCCGAAAAATCTCCGTGAACTCCGAGGCCTTCAAGAAAGGCTAGCCTACATCAAGAGGTTCATCTCTAACCTCTTCGGGCGATGTCAGCCATTCACCCACCTCATGAAGAAGGGCGTTTCATTCGTATGGGACGAAGAATGCCAGCGCGCCTTCGACAGCATCAAAGAATATCTGACGAACCCTCCAGTCCTGGTGGCTCCGGTTGCTGGAAAACTATTCCTGCTCTATGTACGAGCTATGGAGCATTCTCTCGGTGCTCTACTAGCACAAAACAATGATGCAGACCATGAGCAAGCTATATATTACCTCAGCCGAATGATGATGGGACCAGAACACTGATACACTACCGTAGAGAAGGAGTGTCTTGCTCTAGTGTTTGCCATTCAGAAGACGCGACACTACGTCACGGGACAAACCATCCATGTCATATCAAGAGTTAATCCCCTCAGGTTCCTCATGTGTAAGCCGGGCGCACTTAGCTCTCGCCTCGCAACCTGGGCGATATTACTGTCCTCCTACCACATGATCTTCTTTCCAAAGAAAGCGGTTAAAGGTCAAGCTCTGGCAGACTTTTTAGCGGCTCATCCAGGTTCGGAGTCAACCAGAATAGACGAAGAGATTCCAGATGAGGTCGCCAATTCAAATATGGTCTCTTATGATACCATATGGCGAATGTTCTTTGACGGTGCTTCCAGAATGGGGCCCAAGGGCAACATCATCGCTGGAGTCGGAGTGGTGCTGATTTCTTCCTCCGGGCTGGTGATCAATCGGGCTTACTCCCTCACGGAGTCCTGCTCAAACAATATGGCCGAGTGCAACGCTCTGGTCATTAGCCTCTGACTTGAAAAGGAGCTGGAGGTAGAATACCTCGAAGCATATGGCAATTCACAGCTAATCGTCAATCAGATTCGAGGTTCATACGAGGTTCGCCATGAAGACATGATCCCCTATCACCAAACAGCGATTGACATCATCTCGTCCTTGGAAGGGTTCTTCATAGAACATGTTCCCAGGCTCCAGAATATTGAAGCCGATGCCCTAGCAGATCTCACCGCTTCCTTAGCAGTTTCAAATCATGTTCATCATCTGGTTGACATAATAGGCCGTGAGTTGGTCTGTCCCAGGAATAATATTCAATGTGTTGAGAGTTACTCCGCACTGGCAGTCGACAAAGCACTAGATTGGAGACAACCATTCATTGACTTCGTAGTCTACGATATCCTGCCAGAGAATCCGAAGGAAGCCACTTCTATCAGAAGACGTTCCCTCAGATTCTTCTACGATACAGAGACAAAACTGCTATATCGGCGATCATACGATGGATTATTGCTTTGTTGTCTGTCAAATACAGAAGCCAAAGAAGCTGTACGTGAAGCTTATGACGGCATCTGTGGGGCCCATCAACCTGGCCCGAAATTATAGGATTGCCTTCGACGAATGGGCTATTATTGGTCCACGATGGTTGCAGATGCAATAGACTATGCACGAAAATGCAAAGCCTGTCAAGTCTACGCAGATTTCATCCACCAGCCATCCGAGTTTCTACATCCGACGGTGGCATCATGGCCATTCGAAGCATGGGAAATGGACATCATTGGTCCGATCACTCTACCTTCGTTCAGAGGACATCGTTTCATACTCGCAATCACAGATTACTTCTCCAAATGGGCGGAAGCTGTTCCGCTCACAGAAGTCAAGACTTCAAACGTGATCAGCTTTCTCAAGCATCACGTCATCTATCGCTTTGGACTTCCCCGAAGGATCATCCACGACAATGGTCCACAGTTTGCTAGCCACGCCTTCTATCGGTTCTGCGACAAACATCGAATCCAGAATATTGCTTCAACACCATACAACCCAGCGACTAATGGTTTGGCTGAAGCATTCAATAAAACAATCATCAAGCTTCTCAAAGAGTTCGTGTCATCAAACAAACGTGACTGGAATAAAAAGCTCGACGAATGCTTATGGGCGTACCATACTACAGTACGAACGACCACTGAGAACACACCATTATCTTTGGTATACGGGAGTGAGGCAGTTCTCCCCTTGAAGACCCAAATCCCCTCACTCCGCATCACCCTCACCTATCGATTAACGATAGACGATAATCACCATCGCCGACTACAAGAGTTGGAGGCCCTAGATGAGAGGCGCCTGTTAGCTCAACAACGAATTGAGCTGTATGAAGCCCGAATCTCCGGAGCTTTCAACAAGAAGGTCAAAATTAGAACGTTTCAAGTAGGCAATCTTGTTTTGGCAGTTCGGAGGCCGATGGTCATGACTCACAAGACCGCTGTCAAATTCCAGCCAAAGTGGGAAGGTCCGTTCATCATCGAGACTATATTCTCCAATGGAGCTTACCGCCTCGTAAAGCAAAATGGAGACTTGCTCATGTTGCCCATCAACGGTAAGTTCCTAAAGAAGTATTATGTCTGAAACGACATAACGTAAATATCTCAGACTGTTGAGTTATGTACCCTCCGGTACCGCTGAACCCACAGTCTGCCTCTAAATATCTCAGATTGTTGGGTTATGTACCCCCTGGTACCGCTGAACTCACATTCGGCTTCCAAACATCTTAGATTATCGGGTCATGTACCCCTTGGTACCACTGAACTCACCTACATTCATTCTTAAAATATCCCAGATGCTAGAGTTATGTACCCTCTGGTACCACTGAACTTACATTCTGCTTGCAAATATTTCAGATAGTTGAGTTATGTACCCTGTGGTACCGCTGAACTAACATTTTGTCTCCAAATCTTCCAGATTGTCGAGTTATGTACCCGCAGGTACCGCTGAACTCCCATCCTGGTCAATCTATATCGCATCTTTTGGGTAGTAAGTCACGTATGATCATACCTCTGAACTTTCTTCCTAAAAGGAGCTCCTTCCTCATGATCCACTACCCGCACTTCCAGTGCACAAAAAGGGTAACAGATCTACAAATTTTCTAAGACAACCATGTCGATGCTACCTCTGACTTGTTTCACTTCTATCAAAAACAAAACACTCCCTCACATAGAACTTCCATGTCCTCATTACCGCTGAGTTGTTCTATGTACCCCTTCATGGAGCCCACTCCTGCCATGTCCTTATTACCTCTGAGTGGGAAGGCTCCATCGAAGAAACCCTCATATTTGCCATGTCCTCATTACCTCTGAGTAAGTATGTTGGTTTGTCTCTCGACTTATTATCTGTACCCACAATCGGAGTACGCCAAGGATAATAGGTCCACAAATATCTTCTGACGACCACAAATGTCCTCTGTTGACCGCAAATGTCCTCTATTGACCATAAATGTCCACAGTTGACCACAAATGATATACAAAGTTTTCTAGTACATGCCACACTTTTCTTATCATGTCTTGGGAGTCCAGCTGCTCCCTGGCATTCTTTTAATACCAAGAACTTCCACAAACCCCCCCCCATTTATAGGCAAACAAAAGGAGAAGTTCATGAACCGACGGACGCTTCGATTCGCGTGCTGTATAAAGAACAGAATTGACTCCTCGATCATCGAGAAAAATTCGGATGATTAAAACTGGCCCTTGGGATCCTCTCCCAAAAGACGTCTTTAAATCAAAGCAAATCAAGGGTAATAACTAAAGCGCATATGTAGCAGGAAGCCTATGCGGCCAGACAGTCCATGCGGCTGAGAAGTCCATGCGGCTAAGAAGTCCATGCGGTCAGAACACCCTATGCGGCCAGAAGAGTTTACATAGCCATGCTTCTTATTCAAAGTATTTCAATTTTGCAAATTGAAAACTTTGAAGGTGGTCTTGTAGAAGCATAGAAAATGACAAGAAAAGGCTCATGCGGCTCAGACAGAAGGAGCCTTATGCGGCTCAGAAATCTATTAGAAAATGCATGCGGCTCAAAGTCCTTTAGAGCCTCATGCGGCTCGGATAGCTCCATACGGCTCAGCAAAGAGCCACGTGGCCCTAAGTAGTTTTCCTCTACAGCTGGCCACAAAGCAATTGCCGCATTAAATGCCCTGACGGCAGCTCTGACAATAACATCCCTGACAAGTGACAGCTCTAACATAAAGTTGAAATAATGACTCTGACATGATGGCGTGTTCCTAGGGAAACAAAAAAAATCTTTGTTACAGCTGGCACGATCCACCAACCCCGAAGCTTCCTATGCGGCTGTCACGTTCATGCGGCTGCCATACTCATGCGGCTACCATGCTCATGCGGCTGCCTCTCTCATACGGCTGCCACCTTCATGCGTCTGCCATCTTCATGCGGCCGCCTCCCTCATGCGGCTGCCACGTTCATGCGGCTGCCATGCTCATGCGGCTGCCTCTCTTATGCGGCTGCTACCTTCATACAGCTACCATCTTCATGCAACCGCCTCCCTCATGTGGCTGCCACGTTCATGCGGATGCCATGCTCATGCGGCCACCACCTTCATGCGGCTGCTACCTTCATATGGCTAGGATTGTGAAGGGGCCACCTGTATGTGGCTCACTTAGAGACCGTACTCATGTGGCTCTGTCAGACGAGACATATGGCAATCCTCATGACAGTTGAGATACGTGACTGTCTTATCCCCTCAGAATTATGGCTGCTCACAAATCATAACAACAAGATTTAGTATAATCACCATAATTATACAGATTAAATCAGATTTGTTATAATTAGGCAGATTGAACACGTGGCGAGAGATCCGAGCTTGTCATAAAAAATTATGAAGATTCACTACAATCAGCATTAATTGCCCATACGGATTTGGCGCAATCAAGACTTAGCTGCCCAGATGTAATACAATCAAGATTAATGGTGCAGATGATTGGCCGTCGACTTTTCAAGGGGAATCATCACAAACCCTAATGATCACACCCCTACTTCTATAAATAGCAAGGTGCCATTCCCTTGCAAACCCTTGGAGACCCGGAGAACTAGAGAATTGGGGAGAAAAAGAGAAGGAGAATTCCAGAGCGAAAGAGACTCTCTCCATCCGGCTGGACACACAGAGACAAAGGCACGCACAGAGGATTCTTTCCACGCATCCCGAGAGCATTTCTTTACCAGAGCCAAGGCTACGTCCGATCGTCCAAGGAGTAAGACAGAGCTGCCATCGCTTTTCCGAGCCTCTACCGTCACCCCCTAGAATCAAAAATAAACAATCGTACTTTGATTGCTGTACCTAGGTTTTCGTCCCTAGGCTTTCTTTGTACGAGCGAGTTGTATTGTGAGTCTAAGTTCAGTCCTCCTATATAATTATTCTATACTTTTATAATCAATGGCAAACAACAGCATCTTCGCATAGTTTTTCAGATTATTCGGGACCATCAGCTTTACGCAAAGTTCAGTAAGTACAATTTCTGGCTTGATTGAGTCTCCTTCTTGGGTCATATTATTGCCAGAGGTGGTATTGAGGTGGACCCCAAGAAGGTTGAGGCTATCGAGTGTTAGCTAGTACCTCGTACAGCTTCAGATGTACGCAGCTTACTGGGATTAGCAGGCTACTACAGACGGTTTATGGTAGACTTTGCTAGGATCTTCGCACCCATGACACGGCTAACGTGTCAGGATGTGTGCTTTGAGTGGTCAGATGCTTGTCAGGTCTCTTTTGAGAAACTCAAGCAGAGTTTGATTTCAGCTCCTATTCTGACATTACCCGTCGAACCAGGTGGGTTCACGATGTATTGTGATGCGTCAGGCCGGGGACTTGGTTGTGTCCTTATGCAGTACGGTTGAGTGATAACTTATGTGTCTCGGCAGCTTTGGGATCATGAGAAGATCTATCTGACACACGATCTTGAGTTGGCCGCGGTTGTGTTTGCCCTCAAGCTCTGGAGGTATTATCTGTGTGGTGATCGAGTAGAGATTTTCACTGACCATAAGAGCTTGAGGTATGTGTTCACCCAGAGGGATTTGAATATGCGGCAGAGGAGGGGGCTTGAGTTTCTGAAGGATTATGATGTTGATCTTCAGTATCATCCCGGGAAGGAAAACATCGTTGCAGACGCTTTGAGCAGGAGACCCGGAGTCTATTTCTTGACGGAGTAGCGTCACCTTCGGAAGGATCTACAGGAGATAGAGATTGAGGTAGTGCTACCTGGTGAGGCAGCTATGAAGGTAGTCTTGGAGGTTCAGTCTACCATTGTGGAGAGGATCAGAGCAACTCAGTCAGGGGATGCTAGGCTTCAGTAGCTCGGAACAGAGTGTGTGGCAGGGCCTAGAGCAGAGTTGTGCATCCATTAGGATGGGACACTCCGATTTGGGAGTCATCTTTGTGTGCCGAGTGGAGATATTTGACAGAAGATTATGTCGGAGGCCTACAGTTCTCAGTATTCTATTCATCTAGGAGGGACGAAGATGTCCCGAGATATTCGTCAGCATTTCTGGTGGAATGGAGTGAAAAGGGAGATAGCTCGGTTTGTCTCTCGATGCTTAATTTGCCAGCAGGTCAAGACTGAGCACCAGAGACCCGTCAGACTTCTTCAGCCTTTATCAATTCCGGAGTGGAAGTGGGATCATATTACTATGGACTTCATGACTAGTCTTCCTAGAACCCCGACTGGTATAGATGCCATTTGGGTTATAGTGGATCGACTTTCGAAGATTGCCCACTTCATTCCTTTCAGGGTGGTCAATCTACAGAGCTGTTGGCCGAGCTGTACTTGAGTCAGATTGTCAGACTGTATGGGTACCAGTTAGCATAGTCTCAGATCGGGATTCCAGAATCACTCTTATTTTTTGTAGTCTTCAACAGAGTTTGGGTACCCGTTTGAGTTTCAGTTCAGCATACCATCCTCAGATAGATGGTCAGTCGGGGCGTACGATTCAGACTTTAGAGGATATGCTTCGATCGTGCACTCTTGACTTCTGTAGTTCTTGGGAGGATCACTTACATCTGGTGGAGTTCTCTTACAACAACAGCTTCCAAGCGAGCATTCAGATGGCACCTTTCGAGGCTTTATATGGTAGAAGATTGTAGAAGCATGAAAAAGAATAATAAATTTTTATGCGGCCCAGAAACTCCATGCGACTCAGAACTGGAGGGGTCTCGTACGGCTCAAAAATCCCTCAGAGCTGCATACGGCTCAGAAAGCTTTATGCGGCTCAGAAGGAGCCACGTGGCCTTATGCGGTTCGAAATAGGCCTATACAGCTAGCCATAATCACTCCATGCAGCTGGCCATTAAATGCTCTGACACAAAATGACAGCAATGATGGCTCTGACATAAAGAAGAGATGCGATATGCTCATACAAAGATGAGAAAATCTTTGTTGTAGCTGACACAGTTCATAAATTCCAAGAAAGTTCTTTATGCAAATCGCCTGAGTTACCCTCATGCGGCTCGGTTGTGAGGCCACCCTCATGCGGCTCGGTTATGAGGCCACCCTCATGCGGCTCGGTTGTGAGGCCACCCTCATGTGGCTCGGATATGAGGCTACCCTCATACGGCTCGGTTATGAGGTCACCCTCATGTGGCTCGGTTATGGGACCACCCTTATGCGGCTCAGTCATGAGACTACTCTCATGCGGCTCAACCATAAGGATAGTCCTTCATGCGGCTCAAACAGGGGACAGTCCTTCATGCGGCTCGTAACCTAGTGGCAGTTGGGACACGTGGCAGAAGTTGACTAAGTCTTAACAACTCAGATTTATTACAACCAACAGATCATAGCAGTTCAGATTTATTTCAACCTATGTAACAGTCCAGATTTATTGCAGCAAACAGATCAAGATTAATCTTAACCAATCCCCAACTACCCACTTCTCAAGGCACAATTACAAGGATATGGCCACGTAGCTATACACCCCCACTCATCACAAATTCCTATAAATAGCCTGGGATTATTCCTTTTGCGCACACACAGAGACATAGAAAGCAACACAGAGACAGATCCGAGCAAAGAGAGAGCATTTCTTCGTCGGAGCCGAAGTTGTGTTCGATCGTCCAAGGAGTAAAGTAGAGTTGATAACACTTTCCCGAGCCTCTACCGTCATTCCCCAGAATCTAAATTAAACAATTATACTTAGATTGCTTTTTCTAGGTTTTGTTCCTAGGCTCTCTTTGTACGAACGAGTTTGTAATTGTGAATTAAAGTTCAGTCCTCTCATAAAACTGTTCTGTTCTTTAATAATCAATGGCAACACAGAGATGTAGGTCACCCCTAGCTTGGGATGACATTGGAGAGAGGCAGATGCTTGGTCCAGAGATGATTGCTCAGTCATTTGGAGTAGTCAGGCAGGTCAGAGAGCATCTCAGAGTAGCTCAGGATCGGCATCATCACTGGACAAATCAGCAACGATGTCATCTTGAGTTCTCTGCCGGCGATCACGTACTTCTGCGGATTTCGCCTACCCGTAGTGTCATCAGGTTTGGCGTACGGGGAAAGCTTAGTTCTAGATTTATTGGGTCGTTCGATATTCTCGAGTGAGTAGGAGATGTATCATATCATCTTGCTCTTCCACCGTCGCTATGTGAGGTACATGACGTATTTCATGTATCTCAGTTGCGTCAGTATATTTTGGATTTAAGCCATATCCTAGATCATTATGAGCTGGTCGTTAGTACCGACCTATCGTATGAGGAGAGGCCCGTATCTATTTTAGACAGGAGGGAGAAGATTCTCAAGAACTGGACTATCCGATTAGTTTGTATTTCCTGGGATCATCATTCACCGGACGAGTCAACTTGGAGCACGAGGATGATATTTGAGCTCGTTACCCGTATCTGTTTGACTCATGAGGTATACTTATTCGTATATCTATGATTCTACCTTTTGTTTGAATATGATTGTAGGAATATAGGATGTTGCTTCGGTATGTTTAATTGCTTTTTGAATTTCTTGTACATTACCCTAGATGGATTTTATGATTTATTAGTTTCCTATCTTGATCTTGATAACATGTTTTCTCGGATTTCTTGCTTGCTTTTAATTATCTTTAGGAAATTTCGAGGACAAAATTTTTCTAAGAAGGGGAGAGTTATGAGACTCATCTCACAGTATTTGTATTCGAATACAGATACGTAATATATCATATTCTGCATTTTATTGGATTTCGGAGAACCGGGAGAAAACTTGATTTTTGAGACTTTTCTGTGAGACCAGCATACCTCCGGCATACCGATCTATTCCGACGGAATGCCGTTTGGATAGGATTCCCACTTTAGAGATTTTTTCGTTTCGAGATATTTTTGTTTAGATATTTTCATAAATAGTATTTAGATATTTTGATGAATAGTATTGATACATTCAATACCCATTAGTTTTTTGGTTTTCTTCTGAACGATTGAGATTAATTTTGATCGAGTCGCGGATCGCGATCGGACGATCATAATTAATTCACCTTCTCTATATATATGATATGATTTTCTTTCATTTTCTCTTTTTACTTTCTCTCTCCACTCTTCATTTCTTCTCGTTTCCACTCCGTATTCCTCGGGAGCTTGGAGCTTGGTCTCAAGACCTCAGAGTGTGGTTTCTGAACCCCTATTGGTGGTGGATTTGAAGTTTAGGCTTGGAGATTTATTAGGCAAGTACATCTTGCCGAATTAATGGACGCCCTTATTGCTTTGTGGTGGTTTTTGTTTTACGTTGCCTTGGTAGTCCATTACTTTATACTACTTGCTTTACTAAATATGTTTCTCTTATGAAAATGGTCATTTTGTCCGTTCTGGAAATTTAGTCTGAGCTAAGCTTTCGTTATTTGCTATGTCCATTTACTTTTCCTAGTAGGAAAACTCCGAATTGGAAACGATACCGGAGTGATTGCCATGAGACTTAGTATACATGCTAGGTACGACCTTCCTCTAGTATTGTTTTCAAGGTTATACTGGTTTTAACAACTTTCGGGACGAGTTTTTGTTTCTGAGACTCATTTCTAGCCTTTAGTATTGCTTCTCGGCCAGAATCGGCATACTGCCGGTATACCGATGTGAACCGACGGAATACCGATATTGTGATATATGTTAACTTGAAAGTTGATGTGAAGATAATTATCATACCATCGGTATACCGATGTGTGTCGCCGGAATTTCGATTGTGAGCCTACATTTTTTACTTCAGAGTTATTGTGAAGATAATCGGCATACCGCCGGTATACTGAT
The DNA here is from genome assembly GCA_029216955.1 of Iris pallida. Taxonomy (NCBI): domain Eukaryota; kingdom Viridiplantae; phylum Streptophyta; class Magnoliopsida; order Asparagales; family Iridaceae; genus Iris; species Iris pallida. Next base: position 6,524,699 of record JANAVB010018200.1, on the reverse strand, counting down.
TTGTACGGCCGAAATTTCGTTCCAGTACCCAAGTTATATAAACTCTGATTTTGATTTAAATTTCTGAATTCTTCTTACATATTGCTCTAAAGTGCATGCTATGCTAGTCTACTGTATTGCTTTGTCGTGCTTGGTTGGACCCGGTACATGTTCATATTTAGTTCTTTGACAGTGACCCATCGTGGTGCACTCTAGTACATGTTTTCTTCTTCTATATTATTTGATAGTAGCCTATCATGGCACACTCTTGACTCCAGTACATGTTCAGCTCCTTGATAGTGGCTCATCGTAGCGCACTTTTGTCTTGATATTGCCATGTCCTGTTGTGGCTTGCTGTAACGTATAATCTTGCTTGTCTTGTCTAAGTCTCGCATGTCACATATCTAGGATGGATTCTGCAGAATGCCACACCCAGTATCCTAAATAAAAATATTAGAAATTATATAACTAGCTTGATTATCTAGATCATTGGGTGGTGAGATTTTCTCGATTACCTGCATCCCTTGTTACCGGTCTTATATATGTATATATACATAGGATTTGGTGCTATCTGTCATGATGAGCACTTTTGCAGCACACCGTCGAGTGGAGCACCACTTTAGGACACATGTATCTTACTGCAGTGTGTCTGCTATACTTGTTTTTCTTTTGACTTGGATCAATCGGGTAGTCTGCAGGGCAGGTAACTGGAATTGGATTTCTTAAACTTGCATATGTTAATAATTAGGATTATGACAACCCTAGTTAGCTAAAGTATCAAGCCATACTCATTGCTTGGCCGTGATTGATGGATGGAGTCCATTCCTGTCTAGTCTAGTTTTTCTCCCGTTTATCTTATTGCAGTACTTAGTTTTCTGTTATTCTTTACATACTATCCTTCCTTCTACATGCTCGGCTTCACCACATGATTACATGACAGATTAGCATATATTCACACTTGCTATCTTCCTTACATATTTCCAATTTTTCTTTCGTATACACTGTGGTACCATATTATTATTGTAGTCTCTTTTACTGCTTTATCTTAGAGATATTATGAATTGTATGCTGGCTTTAGTTCATAGTTTGGCATCCTTTGTGGTACTTGTTATTGGGGGTCTGACCCTACTGATTTTGCATGGACCAGATTTAGTTGAGGAGCCCTAGTATCTTTCGGACCTTCCATTCAATGGTGACCACCTAGAGCACTAGGGGGCTTGAGTGGGTGTTCTTTCTCTTTCCCACTATTTTCTATATGTAATCTTTTGAGGCATTTAGCCACCCGGCACGTGTTTAGCTCGTGTTTTGGACTTGATATTTAGCCTACAGGCCTAAGCATGGTCTGTATATTTCTAGACTGCATCTAGAGTTGATCATGTATTACTTAGTCTCGCTAGTTCTTCATTTTGTATTACTAGCTTCATGAACATCTATATATTATAGTTTGGGACACTCTACTGTCTTATATGCCTGATGATCATATTCTTGTACCTTACTTCTTGCTTGAGACTGAGATTACCTAGGATTATACGAAGTATGATTGACTGTTGGTTTGTAGCAGTGACCCCTATCTATACAGCTTATACCTTGTTTCGGAGTAATAGAGTACTTTGGTATACGTAGCTGGCCTGGTCCGTCCTTACTTGCCAGTATTCTGGTTCTGGGTGTGACATAGGTTTTAGTGGTGACCCATGTAGATCTAATTTAACAGATATGTGGGGGTTTCTCGCAGTTATCTCAGTCACAAATTCTTTCTCATTGATATCCTTCGTATTACTCTTTACCTTTGACATTTGACCCGATATCTGCTTTGATCATTGATCTTTCCTTTTCCCTCGACCTGATCCTTGTGTCCTTAAACTTTTAGGGGCACTGTTTCTGGTCCTTCCGATCAGCTTGTTCGGATTCCAGCTATGGCGGGTTAGCTTCCGCCTGTTCACCGGTTCGGGAGGCTCAACCTTAAATGGCAGCTGTGGCAGGGTGGTTGTCGGTTGCTAGAGGGTTAGAAATGTATACAGATTAAAGGAGAGAAGAAATGGTGTGCTGCATGGCATGACATGGGGGTATTAATGAGGGGTAGTGTGTGTGAGGAAAAGTGAGGTGTGTGTGCCTTTGACTGCTGGTGAGTATCCCAAGGACTGGTGAGGAGTTTAAAAATGAGAGTGAAGGAAGAGGTTTGAGTGTGTGAGGGTATGCATTAATTGCGAGGGTGAGGTTGAGTGTTAGAGAGAGAAAGCTTATAATGTGAATGATGTGCGCGTAATAGGTCCACATGTGAATGAGGTGATAGGGTGATAGTATGAGAGAGTTGCTCACATTTATTAAGCCTCCATTGGGTTTGTCAAAAATAGAAGGCATGAATGAAAGGGAGTTGACGGCTTACCCAAAATATGGGTTCACGGGAATGGGCTTTATCCATTGGTCCTAGGGTAGTGTCATGCTTATGTTGTTTGGTGAATTTAGTCCAAAATACCAAATAAAAGTGGATCGTTTTTTTATTCCTGAAGAAGTGCATATCTTACCCGGAGATTTTGAAGAGAGGAGAAGTGATGTGGGGTGTTGTGTGTTTGGGGTGTGTCATTTGGATTGGATATTTGGGTTAGATTGGATTAGGTTTGGGCTTGGTGCGATCTTTACTACAATTTAGGTCATTTATGATCATTGATAAAATAGTAGCATACGGGGGCTCAATTGGGTAGCACACAAATGGCATGTGCATAGTAGGCTCAAAATAGGTCAAAAATTATATATGGGGTTGATTAGTTTGGATCGATTTCAAGTCCCGAAATTAAATTGGAAGTTAGGTTAGGTTTTACGGTAGATGATTAAATGGCATAAATTGACCCAAAAGTTGTGTGATGTAAATAAAGTACAAGGGAACAAGTTTGAGTGGGACATGATATATCAAAATAAAGAAAAACTCGTCTAGATCAAACTCATGAAGGATGTTTCGAGAGATTGACATCCCTGGTACTCCAAAAATCAAAGTCACGAAAAAGTATATTTAATGATCAAAACTAATTATAATAAAATATTTATCGAAAATAATTTATTTAAAATTTTTAAAAGAAACCCTAAAATCCAGGGGGCCTCCACATACATATATAGATACACACCTATATCCCCATATAAAGATACACACACACATAGACACATATGACACTCACATATGTGCACAATATCGAACACTTGGCGTGCATCACCCTAGTATCGCACCATACTCTGATACTCCCGTGATATGCCTAAGATACCTATACCAAACCTTGTACGAATCTAACCAAACCACATGAGCATACCTAAAACATAAATTATAGCCTAATTAGAGTAATATATAGCTAGTGCCAAGTGTCATGTAGAATGTGGCATGTGTGTTACAAGTGTCGGAGGAAAAAAAACCCCAAATTGACTCTGTATCCTAGAATATCATGACACAGCCTACTCGTATCCATTTATAACCTATCTAGCCACACAAGCAATGCAAGTCTATTCAGCCTATTAAACCAAATGATAAACACCTGGTGAACTATTCTCGAATTTTCCCAAAAATGACACAAAACTCTATGTAACTTCTGTACAAAGGGTCATTAGAGCCTAGTTCTTTCTCCTATAGGTACCCCTAGTTCATGGGTGGGTTCCTAATGGTCCAATACATTTATTAGAATAAAAATAGGGGAAATTAGATGTATACCTATTAGGAGATGGATTCCCAATGTAAAGCCCGGTGGAGACGATTCGGACATGGTTGGACCCAAGCTCCTAGCCAAAGCTTCCCTCCTCAAGTGCTCCTCTAGAAATGACAAGCTCCTTAGCCTCCTTGGAATGAAAATGAGTGGGATGAGATTTGAGAATTAATGGATTAAGGTTTGCTTCCAATTTGGGATAAACTAATTAGAAAAACTAAATGTGGCTATTAATGATTATAGTGGTTTATATAGCCTCCTATTAGGGTGAGGGTTAGGGTTAGGTTTAGGAATAAAAATAAGACTTAAAAGCCCCTCTCCATGCCATGAATGGAATCTCTACAACTAATGGGAATTATATATTCCTTAATCTAAAAGAAATTACTAATTAACTAGTCTATTCATGACTACTTTAATTAATTGAACCAATGGGTTAAGTCAAGTCTAGTTGTGTCCACTAACACCAGGTCTAATAAATAAGCTAGTTCACCAATCAATATTATATATAATTATAACAATTATTCACAAAATTTAAATAATATAAAATATAAAAACACCTATATTTAAAAATATTTTTGTGACAATAATACCTCCTTTAAAATTTTCATCCTCGAAATTTAAGTTGGTTGTACACTTCTCTAGGTCAAGCCCCAACAATCATGGTCCAAGAAAGTCCTATCTAAATCATACAATTATATTTAAAGAAAACAAACATGCATGGTTATGGTCTTGATATTGTAGTCTCGAATAGGGGTTACTACTAACTACACTAACTATACTATAGCACAAGCAATCTACAAGGTACCAATAAAGCATTCAAAATAACCGATAGAAAGGAAGGAAAGAATAGAACGAAATAAAACAAAACATGCTAAACCATCACTTGTAGCATCAGCCTCCTTAACCGTCAACACAAAAGCCCTGCCCTGCTGGGGTATCTCCCTCTACTGGTGCTGGACATGATGTTGTGCCACAAGTAGCCTAGTTGGACCCCTCTGAGCAAGTGCACCACCTTGAGTTGGACGAGGTAGAGACATAAGATAGTCTCACATCTGGTACGTAGATGACCCACAGAAAAGGCACACACCTAACCCCTTTCGAAAAACATCCCAGCTATGCCCTGGCTTCTTACAGAAATGGCAAACGATATCCTGTTGGGTCGGCTACTGAGGCTGTCTGTGCACCTGCAAAACATAAGTATGAATTGGTGCCTGGTGCTGTTGATTTTGTTGCTGAAACGACCTTTGCTGGATGTGAGGATGCTTGGTTGATCCCGCACTAGTACCAATACCACCCATAGCATCACTTCCTCTCTTGGGCCTGAGGCCCAAGTCCTTCTCCACAATCTGGGCATCCATCAGAATGTCCTCGAAGCTAGTTATGCGGCACCCAGACGTGTATGACCTGACCTCTATGATCAGGCCCTTCTTGAACTTTTGGGCCTGATCTCCTGGGTCCTGAACCATGCTTTTCGTGAAGCGGCTCAGAGAGGAAAACTTAGCGACGTATTCGTCGACTGACAAGCTCCTCTAGACTAAACCAAGGTACTGACTCTCCAGGACCCCAGAGTTACATCAGAAAAGAACTTTTCCATGAAAAGCTTCTTGAAGGCCTCCTAAGTACGTCCAGTCACCATGAGCCTGGGCATTGTACGAAACCATGTGAGCGCAATATCAAACAGCTGACTGGCAGCTGTCTCGATCTACAAACTCTCTAGAATTTGAGCCAGTCGCAGAATCCTCTCAATGTCCTCCAGCCAGTCATCGACATAATGTATCCCCTCGGTACCTTTGAACTCCCGAGGTGATATCTTCTTGAAGTCCACAACAGTACCCGACCTCGGCTACTGTTGAACTGAAGCACCCTAAGACTGAACGAGTGCCACCTTTTTGACTGCAGCTAGTGCCAGCTGGTAGGCACTCTTAATACTCTAGCGCATCACTACAGTCTGTCTCAGTTGTGCCTCAGCCTGGGCTCTCTGAGCCTCCATCATCTGCTGAAAGAACACAAACATCTATGTTGCCTCGGTCGATACTGGAGGTGGCAGAGGAATAGCCTCCGGCTCCATAAGAACAGTCCTCTGTACAGGTGAAGGAGTGCCTCCAAAAGTAGCCGAAACATCCACACGAACGGAAGAAACGGTAGGAGCAACTCCTGCTGCCGAAACATAGGTTAGAGAGGTGGCAGACCTCTCGAAAGCTGTTGTAAGTCCAGAGTGCTGAGATCTAGTCTTCGGCGACATCCTGAAGATAGATCAAACAAATAAAATTAATATGGCACAAGATAAGATATTATCAAGGAAGAACAACAATTGAGAAAGATAACAATCAAATAAAATAAAATAGAAGATAAAAATTTCAATCTCTAAGCGCGTAGCCTGTTCTATGCTAAATGCAAAATAATGAAACATTTAAGGATATTAGATGTGATAAGCCGAGAACCAATCTAGAATAGATTCTGATAATCATACTTTTGTGCCCAAAAATTATGTTATCCAAAATCTTCGTCTCACTAATCAGCATAGCTACAAAAAATTTTGGTCCCATATTTACAGCATATAGATCTAATATTATGTTAGTCGAAATAACCGCCTTACCAGCTAGCAAGACTGCGATAAATCCTAAATTCTATAACTAAGATACGTATATCCAAAAACATATGATCAAAATTTTTGCCTCGCTAACTAATATGGTCGCGTTAAACTCTAGACTCCATAACCAAGACAGACGGCTGAATCCTTACTTCCTCGCCTAGTATGCACAACCAGAATATAACCTTGATATATAGTCCATAAACTCATCTTGATACAAATCAAAGTCAAAATCGAACACCAAGAGTCAATTTCAACAACGAACAAGGAAGAGTAGATGGAAACAGATATTGAGATAGGGTTTATAGTGAGATTCTCAAGGGTCATCCCAGGAATCTCTCAAGAAGTCCTAAGGTATGATTGAGTATTCTGTCACCCTAATATTATATTTCCTATATCCTGTCGCAGGCTTGCAGTAGTACGACTAAGTCGGTGCACTACCACGACATTGCTTTATTTTCGAAGCCAGACCGGCATGGGCTACCACAAAAATGTGTCAGGTCCCGTACCTGGATGTAGGGGTACGAATGCGTGAGACACGTCGAGCCTATGTCACACCATTAGCGGAAGAACACTGTCCTGGTCATCAATGTTATCTAACATATCTAATGAATATATAAGTCTTAACCTGACAATAATAATCACATCTCCAAAAGGAGGACAATATAATATATCCATTTTCATACTCAATCACAATAACTAAAGGAAGATAATGGCATAAAATGATATAAAGATATGAAATGATAAAAGGAGAAGACTACTAGCATGAATCTCCACTACAAAGTGTAAGAGTCTAAATCTCATCATAATATGTCTCAAATAAATATAACATCCAGAGTCTAAAAACTAGAGACAAATCTAGTAATATTAACTACTGGCTAAGACACTACTGGTGGTGCATCCTTAACAGACATCGACTCCAAAGGAATCTCCTGGGCATAATACTAGTCTACTCTGGGTCTGTAATAGATAGGACAAAAGTCTTCGAGATCCTCTAAAAAATATTATCCAATCAGGGTTGGAGCGAAGTACAAAACTCTAAAAGTAGCAAGAATATGATATGAGCACACAGAGTAGATGAATAAATGACTTCTCCTGATTTGATCCATATAATACCAGCCCGTGTAACATTGTGTCTGAATCAAGTAATACAGTTCTAGAACATATGATATATACACTGTCAAGTAGTAAAAACTAACAGAGAGTGCCTGAGGTCCTGACCAATGAGTGTGGATCGAAGTCCAAAGTAGAGTCACAAAGACCTAAATATAAAATATCAGTATCAATTGGTGTTTGGAATGATGTTAAATGCTATCTAGAATGAAGTGTGGTTTCTAGGTCAATTCTAGGTCATGGAAGTCAAACTAGGTCAATTCCTTATTTCCAGGGTAAAACTAGGTCATACTAGGCTTTGCCTAGGTTTCTACGGCCATACCTTAAGGTATTGCTATACTACCTACAATCAAGTTTACCGATCTAGTATACTACCATCAACTTTAGCTAATATTCTAATTCCTAACCTTGAACCTATATTGATGCCTAGGCTTTAAGCTAAGACTAAATATCAATATCAATCCTGATATGTATCCCAATACCCATCCTTATTTCATACTCAACCTTGACCAATATGATATCTTTGCCTTGAGCCAACCTAAGTATCTATATGGATTACCCATGGTAACTTAACACCAATTCCTATTTACCTTACTTTTACCATATGACCCTATGTACCATATACCCTTTTTATGTACCCAATACCTATACATATATACCCAATTTTCCTATACTCTTACACAAAGTATCTACCCTTACCTTTACCTTATATATATATATATATATATATATAATATATATATATATATATATATATATATATATATATATATATATATACCAAAACATTGTAGTCCTTCAATCCACAATCCAATGATACTATATTATTAGTATCTATATGCCCCATACCTATTCCTCATGTATATATATATCCATATAATATATGTTCTTATCAATATATATAACTTTACTCTACAAACTATATTCCATATTTTACCAAGATACCCATGCTATACCTATATACAATATATATACCCAATATTCATACCTATCATATATGCAAGCTACCACATTAACCCTTTGCATAGCCCCTGCAGCTTCAAGCTGTCACGAATCGCACCCGCTTTTCGGATACGAGGCGTGTCCAAGCGCAGCCTACGCCACAGTATTGGCGTTAGAACGCTGTCTAATATACACAAGTCATAGAATCTATGGAACTAACATGGCAGTCTAGATCTCATCCACAGAAATATGATACAATCAACTAACTCAATTGAGACTGAATAATATAAAATAGAATATCAAGTTTATCCAGAATTCAAGTTACGTCTGGTGGACACAAATCCAATACCAATAGACAGAATTAAAATAAAGACATGAAATAAATGACTGAGTCAAAACTGCTAATCAAATGACAACCTCAGCTGCAAGGACACCGTAGTGTGATGTTGGCTCAAACTCATTTGTCTGCTCAAAACTCGGTTAAACCTGAAGAGATCATCAGGTCCTCATAGGACTAGCAAGATACATAAAAACATGCCTTTCTACAGTATCAAGCATGAAAAGAAAATATAATATAAGCAGGAAATGACCAAGCAAACGTGATAACGAATATATGAATAACTAAGCCTAAATGAACTGCTAGAAGAAACGTATGAACAAGAGATCAACGGATACCAAACCCTCGTACCGAGTGTGGACTTGCAGGCCAGTTCAAGGCAAATCACTCTCGTCTCGTGTGTGGACTCATAGGTGCAAACGGTCAACCCTCGCCCTGTGTGTGGACTCGCAGGTTGCAAGAATCGAAACAAAAAAATAGCAGTTCAGTTTATAATACAGTCATCCTATGATACAACTTAATCAAGTACAAGGAAAAGATATGTCCGATATGGCTACAAGGCTAACTGTGTACAAGGACAATATAACTATGAAGAAGCACATGTCAGTAATCAAATCAGAATCAAATAATGAAAGAAGATAAGCATGTTCATAAAGTTGTAAAGAAAGGCAAGGTATACTTGTCTGTGGTCCTGTGTTGTTGGCAATGGTCCAAATGTCCAAATCGAGATCCCAATAACCTATTTTATAAATATACGCATACTGTCAATCATTAGTCAAAAGTAATACTAGTCTATATTTTCATTTGTTAGTTATCTAGGTTGACTCTAATGGGTAGTTTGTGTATTTGGCTAGTCCTGGCTTTATCACGGTTCTGTTTGGGACTCATGTCCTATTGGTACATTCAACCATCATGATAACTGAAGGCATGATCTAGTTTGCCTACCCACCCTTCTAATGTTTTTCTATAGCAGATACTTACAGCACTAGACTCTTGATAGGTGTAACTTCTTTTTAGATACTGATATCAGTTCCTCAGAGGAACCCCTACTATATTCCATATTTTACCAAGATACCCATGCTATACCTATATACAATATATATACCCAATATTCATACCTATCATATATGCAAGCTACCACATTAACCCTTTAGATAGCCCCTGTAGCTTCAAGCCCCTTGCATAACTCTCACATAGGAACCCCCTACCTCTACTACAAATCTCTGCACCAACACATATGTACTCACACTATCCTCCCTTGCACCAAAACACATACACACACACATGGTTTTTTCCAATACCCTGTTACAACTGCTAATGTATAACATTGCTGCTGTTGTGGCTTGAATCTGCTACTACCAAGCAACAATTGCTTGCTACTGGCTTGCTGCTAATAGCCTTGCCGCAGTTGCTTCTTCATTACCTACAATGGTTGCCATCTACTACTATAAAAGAGTAAATCAGGGTCGACAAAATATGAAGAATAAAATGAAAATACCAACCATATACCTAAAATCTCGATGCAACAATCAACATCTATCCAACTACTATATACTAACTACACAACCAATACCTAGAGAGATCACCAGGTCCTCAGAGGGACATAACAAGATACAGAAAAAATGACAATGTAAACTGAATAAATATAAACAGGGAATAAATAGCTTGGGTCATAACTTGGTCTAATATCCCACCATCTAAACAGCAAACTACCCCTACAACCGAACAAGGACAAGGAGTGGTACACCATTCCGTGATAACATACTATGCCATGCTATAATACAAACTGAACCTAACCACTATTTGAATGCAAATCAAGACGACTTTGGTGCATATGAGTAGATAAATGAATAAAGCATAGCATCCTTTAGAGGCTTTTGCATGAACTAGTATATATTTAGACCGTATCTCACGCACAATCAGGGCTACTGAGTGGATGTATCCCCTAGCCATACTTTACATCACTAGCATACCTTTCGACCATATCTGACGCGCAGTCAGGCCACTGTTAGATATATCCGCTAGTGACACACCCATAATTGGGAAACAAATAATCCATAATCGAACAATCCACATCTCAATACAAGTCATTCTACCTAGACCCGACCTAACTATCTAGTGAGTCAATGCACCAACGGTGGCTCATGCATATGAATTCTCACCATGTGTCATATAGTAACACGTGTCAAGTCCATAGAAGTTATATCAATAACTTTCCAACTAAAGGTAAGTCTACTAACTCTAGGTCAACAGACACACACCCAATACATCGATGACAACATCGATGGCACCTAAGTCAAACTTGGATGCACACAACTATAACTGTAAACAACAAGCACATAAATAGAAACTTAATTTAATCAGAGATCAAAGACAAGGTATTTTGCTTGGCATTTCAAAAACAAAATAATCATCGGTCCAGCTCCAACTTTAGTCGAACGCCTAGTAATATAAATAAACTAAAATAAATACTAACTGAAAGATCTCACACATACCATGTATAGTCTCTACTTAGGCATTTACCAAACTAGTTTATATCCAAGCATAGTCATATAATATTATACTAGCATGACAAAAATATTATTCTATAATTTAAAAATATTTATTTCAAATTCTAAAATAATAATAAATATTTTTGGATAAATATTTATGCATATATTTTTATGAAACAAGTAAATATATATACTCTAACTATTCTATAAACACATATAATCATGCTATTACATAAAAGTAGTATCTTTATAAACTAAAAGTAATAATCATAAATCCTTGCATATTTTTAAATATATATAATAATAATATTATAGAAAAATACACTTCTCATAAATATACTAACTGATTGGCTTATTAAGCCAACTTCTCAATTAAATAGAAACCAAGTATTATAAAACTAATATATTTAAAATCTGAAATAAATCTAAGTAATTTGATAAATAATAGGAATTGATGTCAAAATTACACAACAAGGATCACATACTATATAGGTAAAACTAGTCAACAACCATAAATTAACACTTAACCATATTTACTATCAATGCTACCATATATTGCACCATGTTATTTTAGAAAAATAATATTTATATCCCCAAAGTATATATATAAATATATATAAAATAAAATAAAATAAATAAAATTATATATATATATATATATATATATATATATATATATATATAAACCCAAATCAATGCATTTATTTACCAACACAATTATGCAATATATGGGTCCAATTTGGAAGTCAAGCAATATAAAAAATATAAAAATTAAATATTATGGAAATAATCAGAATAAATTAGATAAAATATCATTTCCATCTAAATTAATTAGATTTAATCCTATTAAACTCTTATGAAGTTTAAAGATCAAGTAGTCGGGTTACGGTGGACTTGTCGGTATCCGAAAAACTAGTATCATAGAAACGATGCATAAACGCTTGAAATACTTGCAAATATGAACAAAGAACATTACTAGATTGTTAAGAGTGATGTTAGAGACATTAACAAGGATTTTTTTGAGAAAACAGGTTCGACAGTCGTTAAAAAGTTCCTTGCACCAGATGCACGGGCAAATGGAGTGGAACAGTGTGATTTAGCGTTTGGACATCCTAGAAGACATGTTGGTATATCCATTAGATTTGGTTTCAAGTGAAATAGATGAAAAAAAAAGTATTTAAAATCTATTTTAGAAGATGACAAACCTGGTTCGGAAGATTTGTTACAGCTAGAAATAACCATCAAGTTCGGCCTCTAAACGGTCAAATAAGTTGATGAAACTCCTCCGGGGCTAGATAGAGTTGAAGAGGGGTCTCTTAGAGTTGTCATGGAGGTGGTGGAGTGCACAAAAGTCGGGTAGAAGGGACTTTGGGGTGGTCGGCCAAAGGCATGTGGCCGTCGGTCTTAATAGGAGACGGGGTCGAGTTTTAGTATAGGGAGAGGAGGTGGCCGGCCTATGGGGCTATTTATATATAGGGTTTTGTTCTCCTTCGGATTATGGAAATTTTTGGTTTTGTTTGGATTGATTTGTAGTTGATTTGGTCAACCAAACAATACAATTAGTTAGGTGTATAAGTGGTTTCTATTTATGGGTGAGATGTTTGACTTTGGTCAAAGTTGTTAGGATTGGAGGGCATGGCTGCTATTAAATTGAATTAGATCAATCTACTATGGTTTGGCAACCTAGGATGGCATCCACTAAGTTGGGTTAACTAGGGTTAAGTCCCAGAATTATTTCCAACAAAATTAAGCACCGAAATGACTATAAATGTGTCTCATGTGCCATTTGAAAATAAGTAGCACATGAAAACTCAATTGGAGGGACACCATTGGCATGTGTGCAGTAGACTCAAATAGGTCAGAATCATATATTAGTCGAATGGGTTGGATCATTGTCGAGTCCTGAAATTAAATTGGAAGATGTAACAAATTTTATGATAGATTGGAAATTGGTATAAATTGACCCAAAAGTTGTGCAATAAAAATAGAGCAAAAGAGAACATGTTTGAGTGGCACTTGATATATAAAATAAATATAAACTTGTCTAGATCAAAATATATCAAGGACGTTTTGAGATATCGATATTTCTTGTGTTCCAAAAATTAAAGGTACCAAAAAAGATTATTTAATGATAAAAAATACTAATAGAAAAAATATCTATTAATAAATATATTAAATAAAATAAAAGTAAAAAATCTAAGGGGCTTACATGCACCTTACTCTATTTGCTGCTGTTCCTAGTGATTCTCTCATTAGCTACTACTGCATATGCATCTGCTACAACTCTGCCTACAGGTTTCTTCCTCCCTTTACTATACTGCAGTTTCAAACTGCCAACAAGTGTAGACCCCTGCTGCCACTAACAGGTAACTCTTTACCGACTACTACTACCTCTACTGCTTCTCTTTCTAGCTCTACTCCACTCATAGCCATTTACCTACATATTTAGCACACACATCTATCCACAAGTATTGATATACACACCCCTATCTATACATATAGACACACACATGCTTATATACACATTCTATGGCACCTGTACATAGCTCAAGAACCATCACATACCACCTATGCATATCTAAATACACATACAAACATTCATGTATACATACATATAAAGATACACACCTGTATCCATATATAAAGATACACACACACGTAGACATATGACAGTCATGTATGTGCACAATATCGAACACTTGGTGTGCATCACCCTAGTATCGCACCAATACTCCGATACTCCGATACTTTCGCGATACGCCCAAGATACCTATACAAAACCTTGTTTGAATCTATCCAAACCTCATGAGCATGCCAAAAACATAAATTAGAGCCTAATTAGAGTAGTACATAGCTAGTGCCAAGTGTCATGTAGAATGTGGCATGTGTGTCATAAGTATCGGAGGAGACAAATTGACTCCATGTCCTAGAATATCATGACATGGCCTACTTGTATCCATTTGTGAACACGTATCTAGGCACATAAGCAATGCAAGTATATTTATCCTATCAAACCAAATGATAAACACTTGGTGCACTATTCTCGAATTTTCCCAAAAATGGCACAAAAATCTGTATAACTTCTACACAAAGGGTCATTAGAGCCTAGTTCTTTCTCCTATAGGTACCCCTAATCCATGGGTAGGTTTCTAATGGTCCAATACATTTATAAGAATCTAAAAATAGTGGAAAATTAGATGTACACCTATTGGGAGATGGATTTCCAATATAAAACCTGGTGAACATGATTCGAACACGGTTGGACACAAGCTCCTAGCCGAAGCTTCCCTCCTTAAGTACTCCTCTAGCAATAATAAGCTCCTTAGCCTCCTTGCAATAAAAATGAGGGGGATGAGATTTAGGAATGGATGGATTAGGGTTTGCTTGCAATTTGGGATAAACTATTTAGGAAAACTAAAAGAGGCTATAGAGTGGTTTATATAACCTCCTATTAGGGTTAGGGTTAGAGTTCGGAATAATAATAATATCTAAAATCCCCTCTCCATATAATGAATAGAATCTCTACAACTAATGGGAATATTTAATTCCTTAATTTAAAATAAATGATGAATTAACTATTCTAATCATGACTACTCTAATTAATTGAACTAATGGGTCAAGTCAGGTCTAGTTGGGTCCACTAACACCATGTCTAATAAATAGGCTTGTTCACCAATTAATAATATATATAATTATAACAATAATTCATAAATAATATAAAAATAACAAAAATACTCATATCTAGGAATATGGTAGTGATACGTTGATCAATAACATGATGCTTATAATGCCACAAGTCAATACCACTTAGAAGCTAGTGTAATGAACATTGAATGATTGATTATGTTGTTAACACCAATGAATGAATGAAATGTCATATAACCCTATGAGAATGAAAATGATGTGATGAAAGCTACATTATAATGAAATGATGCAATATAAATTGATAAGACAAATGCTGGGAATGGAATAGTCACTATGTGATGATGCGATGAATGAGAATGAATATGCTGCTTATTTACTTTCAAGTAAATTTTACCATGCACACTATGCTTATCGAGTCGGACACACATTCGCATATTTATGGACAACTTGTGCATAAAGAATTATTTCCTCGAATGGAATCCGGGGGCACTGGGACCAATTCGGTCTAGGAGGAAATAGAACATGCTTTGGTGGCACGAGGTATCGGGACATTCATTCAGGCTTGCAACCTGTTGAATGACGCGTCGCATACCCTTTGAAGTTCTATTTGGAAAGTTCGACATGGTAAAATAACACCAGTGAACATATTATAAGGATGCATGCTAATTAATGTTTTGTACAGGTGTGGTGACCATTATTTTTATCCTATATCTTATGCAGGAAAGCTGGAATCGGCCGATGGTAAAGTAAAATAGTTGCTTTCATAAATTATCATGTTGCCTCATTATGAATTACTATGATTTACTAGTCCCTAATAAAGATGCTTTTAAAATGCTTGTCATTAATTTCACCAATTTTGGATTAGCTGTGGGTCAAAAGTGACTCACCAGCGCATTTTATAATATGCTGACCCCTCCTCCATAGGTACCGGAGAATGTGCGGACGCACGCAAGAGAGAAGGCTTTTGGTTGTTAATATTTTCAAGTTACTTTCAAATAAAGATGCACAAAGTATTATGGAATTTTCAAGACTTGCTGCTTAGAAATTTTATTGTAATAAAGGGGCATAATGTCACGACCTGCTGCCGCTTTTCGGGATGCAAGTACGTAGCCAAGTCCAGTCTATGTCGCAGCATTGTCGGTAGACACTGTCTAGGTCATAATATCAATCTAAAATACAATAAAATTATATCTAATTGCTCATTCACAATAACTATTTTATTTATAAATCTAATATACAACAAAAATGATATTTGAGAACAAACCCGCTAAAATAAAAGAAACTATCTAATCTAGAATCTAAGGTCAGCCTCCAAGGTCTCTATCTCCCCCGTATAGTCTATCGCACAAAAGTAGAGAACATGCCAAGTCACCTACAACGATCGAGTCAGGAAAGGAGCAAATTACAACTATATTATATATAATGTTGTTAGCACAAAATAAACTAGAACAATGAGAAACAGTAACGATAAAGAACATGTAAAGGACTAACAGGATAGGAACAATATATGATAAACAATAACCATAAATGAGTAAGCCAATAGAAAAGAAGCATGTAGATAAAGAACTAAACTATGATTATGAACAATGGAAACAACCATGTGTGTGAAATACCTTTCGATACGTGAACGACTAGGCAAATACAGCACATAATAGATGACTATCATTTACTTTTAGAATGACTAACCCATAAGTGAGGTGTATGACTTAGCTATCATTCAATAAACATTATTTGGGTTTGTTCACATACCTACAGAGTATTTTTCCTCCCGACTCACTAAATAATAATACGCGTCGCATACCCTTTGAAGTTCTATATGGCAAGTCCGACATGGTGAAATAACACCAGTGAACATATTGTAAGGATGTATGCTAATCAATGTCTTGTGCAGGTGTGGTAAGTATTATTTTTATCCTGTATCTTATACGAGAAAAGTTGGAATCGGCCGATGGTAAAGTAAAACATTGCTATCATAAATTATCATGTTGCCTCATTATGAATTACTAAGATTTGCTAGTCCCTAATAAAGATGCTTTTAAAATGCTTGTCATTATTTCACCAATATTGGATTAGCCTAGTGGGACAAAGGGGACTCACCAGCCATTTTTATAATATGCTGACCCCTCCTCTACAGGTACTGGAGAAGGTACGGGCGCACGCAAGAGAAGGCTTTTGGTTGTTGCTATTTTCAAGTTGCTTTCAAATAAATACACACAAAGTATTACGAAATTTTCAAGATTTTTTGCTTAGAATTTTATTGTAATAAAGGGCAAAATGTCACGACCCGCTCCCGCCTTTTGGGATGCAAGTACGAGCCAAGTCCAGCCTATGCCATAGCATCGGCAGTAGACATTGTCTAGGTCTTAATATCAATCTCAAATACAACAAAATCATATCTAATTGCTCATTCATATACTACTTTATTACAAATCCAATATACAACAAAATAATATTCGGAATGAACCCGCTAAAATAAAAGAACTATCTAATCTAGAATCTAAGGTCGGCCTCCAAGATCTTTATCTCCCTCGTATAGTCCATAGCGCAAAAGTAGAAACATGCCAAGTCACATACAACGATCCAGTCAGAAAAGGAGCAAAGTACAACCATATTATATCTAATGTTGTTAGCACAAATAAGCAAGATAATGAGAAATAATAACGTAATACATGTAAAGGACTAGCAAATATGAACATATATGAGAAACATAACTATAAACGAGTAAGTCAATAGAAAGAACATGTAGATAAAACTGAACTATGATATGAACAATGGAAACAATCATGTATAGTGAAATACCTTTCGATACGTGAACGACTGGGCTAATACGCACATCATAGATGACTATCATTCACTTTTGTATGGCTAACCCATACGTGAGGTGTATGACTTAGCTATCATTCAATAAACTTTATTTGGATTTGTTCACGTACCTACCGAGTATTTCTCCTCCCGACTGACTAAATAACAATACAGTCAATGATACAGAAACCTATCGTGTCACCATTGTGTCTCAATGGAATATCAAATAAGGAAAATAAAGGAAGCATTATAATGTACTAAAACATAATACAATATTGTACTTCCTCAATTAAGTTGTAGTTGATGTGACTTGATCATGTTGGCACAGAATAGACCGATGTCATAACTATACAAGACGACACCTAACGATGGAATAGACTGTCATTGGGTCTGGGACAGTCCTTTAGCCTTGGATCAATATGAAATCAGAATCACAAGAAAAGGAACATATGACTAGTCACGATCAAGATAAAATCGAAGAGAATTTTGTATAATAATATATATATTATAATATATATATATATATATATATATATATATATATATATAATATATAATATATGTAAAAGATATAATATATATATATATATAATATATAATATATACTATAT
>JANAVB010018200.1:6343868-6461794 GCA_029216955.1 Iris pallida | reverse complement strand
ATATATATATATATATATAATATATATATATATATATATATCGAGTATTTCCACTAGTAAAATATAGTTTGACCTAAAATTGCACTTTCGTCAAAATTGGTCTAGCCGTAAAATGATATTGGCTTTTAAAGTATTTATCTAAAATTATTTAACTAGTAAAATATATTTTTGTAGTATAAATTTTCTAAAGATTTATATATTTATTTACTCAAATTCTCTTTGATTTCATCTTGATCCTCACTAGTCATACGCTCCTATTTCTTGTTATTCTGACTTCATCATATCGATCCTAGGCTAATTGGACCGTTCCGAACCCAATGACAGGTCTGTTCCATCATTAGAGGTCGTTCTTCTATTTATGATATCTATGATATTTTGTGCCAATATGATCAAGTCAACTGCAACTAATTGAGGCAAGTACACTATCTGTTTATTACATTATAATACTTCTTTTATTGTGTTTCATTAAGTATCTAGTTGAACACGATTATGACACGATAGGCTTGTTGTATCATTGATCGTTATTGATTCTTAGTGAGTCAAAAGGGAAAATGCTCAGTAGTATGTGAAAAAGTCCAATGATTTTATTTGGATAGCTAAGTCATACACCTCATGTATGGATTAGCCGTACCATTCATTGTGGATAACGATCTATGATGCCGTATTAGCCCAAGTCGTTCACATATCGAAAGGTATTTCAAATGCACACTATTTGTTAGTCTTCAATGTTCATGATTCAGTTATTTTGTTTATTTTTGTACATGTTTATTATTTTCAGTTCATATGCATGTTCCTTTACTGTTACATGCATCTCTACTGTCTAGCTTATTTTGTATCAAGTTACATTATTACAATAGGGTTATACTTGCTCCTTTCCTAACTGGATCGTCGCAGGTGACTTGGCATTCTTTCTACTTTTGCGCTATGGACCATACGGGGTAGATAGATATCTTGGAGGCCAACCGTAGATTCTAGATAGAATGTGAATTTAATTATTTAGCGGATTGTTCCCGAATATCATTTTCATGTATAATTGGATTTTATTTGAATAATTATTATGAATGAGCAAATAGATGTGATTTTGTTGTATTTGAGATTGATATCGAGACAGAGACAATGACTACCGCCGATGCTGCGGTATAGGCTGGACTTGGCTACGAACTCATATCCAAAAGCGGTTGGGGGTCGTGACAACAAGATACATATAAACATGCCTATTGTAACAGTAATTAACATGCATGGAAAGACGTAAGTAGAACACAAAGAACTACTAGAACAAGACATGATATCACATGAGAGGAACTCTATAGATAATGACATGTCATAAAGAAAATAATACTAAGCATGGCTACAAATAAATCGAATGATCGTAATCCTGCGTGGTTCTCCTGGACCAATAGATAGTAGTCGCGTGGTGCTACCTAACTATAATAGTCTCTACCGTAGCCCTACGTAGATCTTCCGAGTCGAGAGTGGTCAAGTAGCTAATCTTAGTATCAGTCGAAGGTCAATAAAAGTAGCATGAAACACATAATCAAGCCAAATCAAGTCGTTTAAGTAACATACACTATCGAAGTCACGGATGGAAATATGCAAAACAACTAATGAAACAAGTGATAAAAGTAAAAATCATAGGAAGACTCCTAAATATATACTTGAAAAATCAACATGAACAAACAAGAATAATAGAAAACATGCATGTAAATAACAGTACAAAGTTGGCAATGTATACTTGCCTGGTGGTGTTGTCTGGTGTGGTGCGATGATCATTGTCATGACCCGCACGTGGATATTCGGGCGCGAGTACGTGGGCCACGCCCAACTTATACCGTAGTACCGACGGTAGAATGTTGTCAAGTACCCAGCAAAATATCTAAACAGTTATACGATCTTCTAAAATATCATGTACTCAAATCACATACAACTATGGAAGAAATGAAAGGAAGACAACAATGGAATCTAATAAACAATCGAACATATCAGGAAATGTATCGGAGACATATCGGATGAACAAGACATAAATCTAGAAAAGAAAATGGCCTAGAGCTTCCAGAAGACAACTCACTGTAAATGGAACATCGAGATCTGTCTCAGCTAATATCATCCTGTAGTCCAATAATGTGGGGCATAACAATTCCTAAAATTTGTGAACGTATCCAGTCAGGATTGGAACGAGCACAATCTCCAATAACAGTTCTAGTTAGACGATAAAGTGTATGTAGCAGTAAATAGAGAGAATATACAAGGTAAGGTGATACGTACATGAGCATGGTAAGGCATATCAAGACTGTAAATGAATGTAAGAACAAGAGAACAGTGTATATCATGTACAGGAATCAAGAACTACTATCTATGTGAATTAGCACTAGTTTCAACATATATGTGATCGGCTTAGGAACTTGATACAAGAGTTTATGGCCTAGTTAACCATACGTACAGTGTATGATTAACACTGTTCAAGGTTCAAGACGTGATACAAGGAGGGTATTGATCACATATCTACGCTAATACCCCCGCCCCCGACTAGTATAGTGGATCCAACCATGACACGTTATGACACGAATTCTCTGAGAAGGTCACAAGCCTTCACAGGAATCGTGTCTATACAATGCACAAGGAACAAGGACAAAGTTTGCATAAGATATACTAAGGAATACAAGGAATAACATCTCATGAAGGGATCCAGGAAAGTACCAATCCGTGTGAACAATGTGTCAAGAGAACAATAATATCTACACTAAATACAAGAAATATATATGATGTCATAAAACATACATATTATCAGAGAATCTACTCACCTCAATTTCATTGGAAGTCGACGTACACGACCCGAACATGTCGACACGGAATAGGTACCGATGCTATGCTCCATAAGGTGGTCCTAGATAATGACACGACCAGTTCCATTTAGTCCAAAATAGTCCAGAAACCTAGTTTGACATACAAAAGTCAAGAATCAGAATTTGGCACGATAATAAAGATGAGGAATAGGAAACGACTATAATAGTTGTGACTTACGATTTAAGGGAAAATAATAACTATAAATACATATCTATCTACAAATTATTTATAATATTTAGAAACTATAATTTTTTTTACAAAATAATATTAGGTAATACTAGAAAACCAAAATCATTTAGATATTTACAAAACCATTTATATACATATATATATAAGCTAATACTAATATGAATTACAAGTTGTAGATTATTAAAATATCAAGTTGCACCTCGTTATTCGTACATCAAAACCTACGACATGTAAATCGAGATAAGATGATAAACCATAAGGATAACAATCTTATCATAGCGATGTACATGGTCATCTAGTCAATTTCAGCGATGTGAGATCTCTGGAATCAACTAATCTCAGTTTCGTTGCACTAATTTCGAAATACGAACATAATAAGAATTAATTATAACCAATAGTGATACATAAAGAAAATATCTACAGACATTGTCGGATGATGATACAAATGTCACCAACGTGTCCAAAATGGTCAAATTAGGTAGGATAGCCTACCCATAAGTCCAATTTAGATATATGGGAAAAAAAGGTAATTTTGGGTCAAATGATATTCGTATTGGACCCACTTTGTACCAAAAAATGTGCCAAGATACAAGTCCACTAAACCTAACAAATTATATGTCCACGGATCCAGAATGACGATACAAACTCAAGGGTATATCCGGAATTGGATTCTGACGAGCCGATCTCAAAATGGTCCGTTGACCCGGACATTGGAATCCGGTTTGCATAGAAATGTATGCCGGAGCCAAAGTCCACTAAATCTAGCAAAGTAAATGTCAACGAGTCCAGAACGACGATACGAACTCAACGGTATATCCGGAATCAGATTTTGATGAGCCGATCTCAAAATGCCGTTGACACGGACTGTGGGATCTGCTTTGCACCAAAATACGTGCCAGGGTCCATGTCCTCCAAATCTAGCAAAGTTTATATAAATTCATGCCAGAACGACGCCACGAGTCTACTGGTGGTGTTAAAATTTAAATCCGGTGTCTCGGGTTCAAAATTAGAATTTTACATGTTGAAAATTATGAATTCGGACGACCAACTTTGGTGTCAAATTCAACTAATCAAACAAGCTCACAATGAAACAAAACTTTAGGAACAAGAAGATGGTTATACTAGTTGTGCATAGGAACTGGTGGTGCATCAAACGGAGCTGTGACGGGGGAGATACAAGTCCACGAAGTTGGCTCCATGAAACTGTCCAAAAATAACATGATTTAAATGGCCAAGATTGCAATGGAGCGAAGAGTTCGACGATCCAACGGTTGAATTTCTCAAAAAATGTGCACAAAGTCGTTGTCCCAAGAACGAGTTCTGACTTCTCCAAAACGCACGTCACGACAGGTTCTCGTGTGAAACACACGAACCGAGTGTTTCACGCATTGGGGAGGACGACGACCGTCATGGCGAGGTCTCCCATGGTCGCCAGGTCTAGGGGTGGTGGCCCGACGGTTGCTTCTTGCTAGCAGGATGCACGGCTATGGCGGCAGCAGCCGCTCGCAAGGGAAGCAGGGTCGTGTGTTGTCGCATGGGATAGTGTCACGACCCGCACCCAGTGTAGGGGCACGAGAAGTCGGTACGTCCAGCCCACATCACAGTGTCAGCAATAGAACGCTATCCTAGGTCACATACATCTAACATGATAAGGTACTTGTACAGTGTATACTCTCCAATCGAAGGATAATATAGAAATGTACAGCTCAATCACAACTATGGTAGAAGTACGGTAAGATAGATATGATATAATATAAAAATCACCAAATGAAATATAAACAGGAGAAGAAGTCTAAGTGTCTAAGATAACATCTCTAAAAAAACATCCAGAATAACAACAAGATCCCAAATATATACACCAATGTATCCAAATGAGACGAGATAATAAAGTAAAATAACTAGTCTAGCTAACTAGCCTAGACTACTGGGGTAATGTCCTCTGCAAGGACTGGGTCCTCCTGGGAGTCCAGCTCGCAGGTGTCATCTAGGACTTCTCCATTGTAGGTCGGGCAAAACTCCTCATCTGGGTCCTCTGTAATATTTTTAACAAGTCCAGTCAGAACAGGAACGAGCACAAAATCTCAACAGTTCATATCAAGACAAGAATATAAAGCATACAATAGAGTAAAATACATAAAACGCTTAAAGAAAGTACATATAGTAAAAGAGAGAGAACTGTAATATAAGTAGCTACTATAAGTAGAGAACTATCAGTGACTAGTGATGTAGAGTACAAGATAGACATATGAACGGCTTGAATTTGTACATGATTACACTAAAGAGTTTGTACATGATTACACTACTTTGGAATTATTCACATGGCTGCTTCTACTCCCCCGTACCCAAATCAATACACAAGGATCCAAACAAGTTATATTATTATACAATATTTCACATGAGGGCCCATAAATGGTTGCACATAAAGTTATGTATGAGGGCTCTGTGAACATGAGAGTACATGAATCACAAGTGTATACATGGATAGTGAAAGCACAGGAGTACATGATGAAAGTGAAACGCACATGACATGATATACCCGATGCTCCTAAGGGGGATAACATCTCAATATAAAGATCCATATAGTACCAATCCATGTTAACAACGTGACAACATCAAGTAAAGTAATTTAGAGCAAGAATATAATCCTAACAAGTATGAAATGATCAGAGAATATACTCACCTGAGATCCTGAATGTCCGATGAGAATAGATATCTAAATCAGAGTAACTGAGTCCTATTTAGAGCAACACAGGTCACAATGTATCCACAATGGTAAAAATAAAGTTTATAATACATTCTATATGATTCTAGGTCAATCTAGGCCAAAGTCAACTCTTGGTCAACTATGGTCAACTATGGTCAACATAAAGTCACACTATGGTCAACAAGTCCAAGTCTAGTCAAATCTACTCTAGGTTAGTCAATCTTAGTCCTAACCAATGTCTAGGTATAAATGTATATCATATATATACACATATATCTAAACCAAGACTATACTACCAAGTACATAGCCTATAGCCCATATCACATATCACATAGCCTATACGTTACTCTAACACTAGGCCTATATACAAATATCACAATACATATATGTATACATACTTTACATTATTCATGCACCCATGCATTCATGTATGCCTATATTACCAATACATTAGCTTACCAACATGCATACATTACCATATTCCTTATGCATTCATTCATTCATTCATTCATGTCATTCATTATCTTACATTACTACATGCATTATTCATTACATTATGTATACATATCATACATACTCATTACATACATGCATTGCATACATGTACCTATACATATCATGTATGCATAGATGCATACATACACACATTCATATATGCCTACTGCATACATATATACGTATTTTACATACAACCTACATCATTCATGCATTGCCTATATATGGCATACATTAGATTATATTACAAACAACATATATTCAATTGGTAGCCCACAAAACTGAGAACATATATTCACAAAATGTGAATAAAAACCTGAGAATGAGTTTTCAGTTCACAAGCCAACTAAAACCTGGGATTTCAGTAACCTGAGAATGCAATGATACAAATCAACTCGGAAAATTGAAATCTGAGATAACTCAAACAACATTTCAATCTCAGGTAACCTGAAATACATGAGTCTCAAACTCAAAAATAAATCAAAAACCCTATTCAATCCATTCGATTTTATTTCTCATTTGAGAACCCAACAGTCATTACATCCATAAACTGAGAATCCATACAATCATCAACATTTAACAAAACTCAGAAAAACTTAAAAATCAAAACTCACCAAAACCTTTAAAAACAGAAAAAATATTAGTTAACAGTAAACATTATTTGAAACCCAAACATACATGAATGTAATACATATGTTCAGCAAGTTAATTATTATGTAAATAATATATATACATGATTAAATTTTCAGAAAAAAACCCAATTTCACACTCAGTGGCAGAGTTCTGAATATCGAATGCAAAACCCAATTTAACATATGAAAACTCAACGAAATATCAAATTAATTTATGCCAATATGAAATACATGTGATTACGTGTCTAGGGGTTGATATGTTTCCAAAAATAGTAGACACGAAGTGTCAAATAGCAACAAAACACACATAATGAACTCGTGCACAGACAGCCTCATACGGTGGGTTCGTGTCCTCGTAGACACGACACAGGCCACCCCACGCCAGGTTCTCACACCCACGTATAGCCCAGGGAAAGGACTATACGATCGACACTTAGTTTTGTGACCACGTCGTGTCGTGTTTCGACATGAGACGCATATCACTAGGGAGTTTTTGCGTACAACAGTGTGGTACGAAACCAGTGCACGTGCGAGAACTCCTTCGATACGACACGAGGCGACACGAAACTCAAAGGGGGTGTTGTCAGAGGTTGCCCATACCTCTGTGCCAAGTGGCACGTGTCTATATCGCGTGTCGTATCCGGAATCGCAATCGAGTTGCAGGACACGCACGCGAGGGCTCGTACGGCATGTCCTGTCCAAATTGGGATACGAAAATGACAAGACATGATGCTCAGTGCATGGGGAAATAAAAACATACATGTAGGGCCACAATCCTATTCAATTAGATTTCAAAAATATGAACAAAAACCCCTTTGAGGCATTTCAGCAAACACAGTGTATTGGACACTGATGCGTTCCGATACGGACACTAAACCAATACCAATTCCTACCAAACTCACTCTACAGCTAGGGGACACCTAGATGGATGCTTCTATGGAAAAAAAATAGAGATTTGAATCAATTTGAGGGATTTTACCTATTGAGAGATCTCAGTCAAAAAGCCCCAAAATGAGAAGTCCTCCTCTAATGGCCAAGTGAGCTCCAAACCTAGCAAGCATGCTCCCTTTAGCCTCTACTCTAGAAATGACCTCTAATGCAAGTGAGTGGGATCAATTTGGTGGAGGAATGGTGATATTTGATGATTTGGGGAAGAACTATTAGGGTTTCTAAAGGGGGATTTCTAAAAGAGGCAAGTGAACACTAAGAGACATTATACAGGGGTTGGGGTCTCCCTATGGGCTGCTCATTGTCGGCCACAAATAGGTTAGGGTTAGGGTTTGGGCATGGATAAAGGCTATGGGCTCTCTAGCAATCAATTCTAAGTCTCAACTTAAGGCCCAAGCTAATTCTAAGCTAAAGCTAATAAAATATCTAACTTACAAATATCTAGATATTCTCTAACTTAGTTATTAAGTCTCTAACATTCTAACTAAGCCTCCATGAACTTCACTAACATCTAGGTTAGGTCAAAAATAGGTTAGTCTCTAATAAAAAGATTAGCACCATAATAATCAATCAAAATTTATTTTTTAATTTAAAGTCAAAAATGACCAAAATACTCTTAGGTAAAAATGTAGAAATAAATCACCCTAATCACATTGTTAGGCTCTAGGTCAAGTAGTCTCTAGGGTTACACTAGCAGAACACCAAAATCATAATTTACATATTTAAATAGTTTTAAAAGAATAAAAAATTACCAAAAATCATAACATGATTTAAATATCATTATTAAGAGACTAAAATTACAAAATTATCCTCATTTTAGAAAAGTGGGTGTTATAGGGAGGGTCGTTGTAAGCGGCGTGCGGTGGCGCTGGACGCACGCGGTAGCGTCCACAGTTTGTAGTAGCGTACGCGGGGCTGCTGCGGTCCTAGCGGCGAGGGGAGTGCCAACCTGATTTTACTGGGGACAGGAGAGGGTCGCAGCCGGCCCTGGATGGCGTGCGGCATCAGTTTGTGGCATGGCAGCGGCGGCTAAAATAAATGCAGCAGTATCACGTAGTGGCAGCAGCTGCAGCTCGAGCAGCAATGGATGCTCGGCCATGAGCTAGGGATGCTGGAAACGGTGATAGAGGAGATAATAGTAAGGATGAAGGAGGATAAGGAGATGAAGAAGATGATGCTGATGGGGGTGTCGACTGGATGAAATAGGAGGGAGGGGTGATAGAGAAGGTGAGCTGTGAAGAGAAGGAGGAGATGTGTTCTAGAATAAGAAGGGGAGATAAAGTCGGCTGTAGCTTTGTAGGGAGAGAGAGAGAGAGAGAGAGAGAGAGAGAGAGAGTGTGTGTGTGTGTGTGTGTGTGTGTGTGTGTGTGTGTGATGATATGTTAAGGAAAAGAGGGGTATTGGCTGTGAGTTGGAAAGAGAGAGAAAGTGTGTGATCTCTCCAAAAGTAAAGAGAAAGAGTGCATTTGGGGATTAGGACTGGCCAAGGGGGGTGTGAGTGAGTGCCATGTAGGAATGGGTGGTTGGGATGAGTTGGAGTTGAATCAATGGCTAGGATTAAATGTAGCTATATTAGGTCATAATTTAGGAATTAACCAATGGAGTTATCCTTGAATATTTTTGAGTGGGTATACTATTTTGCAGGGGGAATGAGTGTGTTGGTATTCATGATGGGATAACATGAAGCTTGGGTTGATTCTAGTTGGGTCGGGTCGGGTCACAATTGGTCTTCGTGCAATAAATGGGTTAATTTAGTCATTTATGATCAAGGATAAATAAGTAGCACACGGGGGCTTAATTGAATGGGACACAAGTGTCATATGGGAAGTAGACTTAATGTGGGTCGTGTCCAAATTTTGGGTCGAAATGGTGTTGTAACGCCCCAGTCCCAAAATACGTATAGGACCAGGATACGTATACCAGCTACGCATCGAGAGGACTCCAGTCCCGCTCGAATACGTATAAGCTGTATGGACTATGGCATTGGGTCTAGTCATGGCAAATAAAAACTAATCTCAATCCATATAAAATAATAAAACATCAAGAATGAATAATTTGGTTCGTGGTCTGCAGCCCACTAACATACATGTCCGAATAGACTCGAAAGGAAATACGAGTCTAATAAACTAGGCTAACAAGCAGAATATATCAAGATAAGAATATGCAGTACGAGAGAATAATAAAATGAAACCATGCACCAACGATACCTGAATCCTGAAAAAGCAAATCATAACCACCCATCGATTCTACCAGCTCGACTATAACCTGAAGAGATAACCAGGTCCTTAGGGGATAGCAAGACACATAATATACATGCCTATTGTACAATAAATAACATGCAAGGAAATTAGAATAACAAGTAGAGGAAAGAATAACACATAAAGGAACTCTACAGATGGTGACATGTCATGAGAATATAATATTAATCATGGCTAAAAACTGTAGCCAGGGGAGGCAATAACCGTCCTATAATAGGTTCTCTATTGTAGCCCGGGGAGGCACTAACAATACTATCACTAGACATGAACTAGATAATAAAGACAGAAAAATAATATAGAAAATGAGTAAAAACTATGTGCACGTAAAACTAGAAAATGATCATGAGAAGCAGGAGCAATGTGTAACCAAGTAAGACACAAAGGAATAGCAATATGAAAGAGCATGTAAATGCTATAAAGTTTGGCAAGGTGTACTTGCCTGGTATAGTGTGTAGAACCGACAATCCAACAACTCAGTGAACCCCAAAAGTCAAACTCTAGCAGCAGTCTCCAGACGCTAAAACAGACATGACCAACGTGTTTAGAATAGTCAAATTAGCTAGGATAGCCTACCCATAAGTCTAATTCTGGACATAGGGGCAAAACGGTATCCGCCGTTGGACCCGCTTTGTACCGAAAAACGTGTTAGAGCCTATGGTCTCTAAAGTCATCAAACTATATGTCTATGACTCCGGTTTGATGATATGAATCCAATGGTATGTCCAAAGTTGGATTCCAGTAGGTCGTGCACAAATTCGCCCATTGGATCGGGTTGTGGGCCCGCCAAAATAGAGTTCCGGTCGACCTTCTCAGAATTTGACCAAACATGGCATACAGGACCAGAAAAATGACACGGTCCTGTTGGCGTAAGTTTCGTCTCAAGGTACCAAATGTGCACAAAGTAATTAGAGTTTTTGTAAAAAGGTCGATATGATGATTTTCGACGGATACGCATCAAATTCGTCGCGCATACGCAACCAATTCGAGTTTCGTCAAAGTCCACACATCCGAAACATCCATACGCACCTTTTGATAAAAGTGGCTCGCGAACAAGTTGTCCGAATTGTCAGGACGCACGCCATTTTGAGAAATTTTAGTTTCTGAAAACAAGATTTTTATGAAACTTTGGACAGGTTTTATTCACTGACCACTTTGAGAAATTTAAAAATAAAAGAAAGGACTTTCTGTCCTATATGTTGTATTCAATCCTATTTAATTAGTTTATAAGAATATGACATGGGTTGCTTGTAAACTGGACACGAACATGAGCACTTGGACTAATTTCTGAACTATTTTGTAATAGTTTTTCTTCCAACTTTGGATCGAGTTTTCTTCCAAACCAGGACACCAAAGCTAGTCCCGCTTAGAGGGAATCCTAGAGGGTCAAGTTGTGAATGTGTACGAAGAAACCGTGCGAGAAAATACGCGATGATGAGAGATAAAACTTACCACGATGTTAGGGTTGCGAGGCTGCTATTGCTACCGGGGCTGTTTCCTGGCACTGTGCGCGACCGGCCGTCCGACGATGCAGGCGCCTCTTGCGGTGGCGCATTGGTGCGTAGAGGTGGCTGGAGGGTTCGTGAGGTTTGTCAGCTAGCTAGGGTTAGGTTTTGATTAGGGTTTGCTTCTGTGCTTCTCTCGTTCTCTTGTTTATATAAAGAACATGGTTGTGCGGGTTGGAGGTTGGGTTTCTATCTCGCAAGAAATTCAATTTCTCACGAGATAAGGTTTTGGTTTTTTTTTGGTCTTTTCTATATATGTATAGTTTTATTTATTTATATCTATATATGCACATAATATATCTTATATATAATAATCTCCATAAATCTAAATAAAAAGTTAATATTATTTATTTCTAGTGTAGGGCCTATTTTAGAAATATGAACATATATAATAATATTTATTTCATAATTGATCCAAAATACCAAATGATACTGTTATAAATATAATAATAATAATAATAATAATAATAATAATAATAATAATAATAATAATAATAATAATAATAATAATAAATTATGGCAACCAATAATAGATATAACTTATATTGATTGCATTATACTCTTACTCTAAATGGCCCCACAGAAAATCGTACAATTATTCTAAGACGTCATTTAAATATTAATAATACCTATAATGTACCTATAACAAATATTTATAAGATATTTGTCAATTCCTAAAAATAAATAAGAAATATATGTACATACATAAAATTTTTCTACATGTCATCTTTGGATAAACTAAATGCCTACATGGGCTTAGGTTGGGTTCAGGTCAAGTCCGGGCTAAATTGGTACAACCGGGTCTCCTAAAAGTTATAATATTAATAAATAACTAATTAAATTATTTATAGGGGTCAAGTCACAACTTTGACTGGTTTTTCTAGTTAGAATATACCTATGGCTCGGCCTTCCCTACCATGGCTAAAGCATTAGTCAAAGCACACGTCTACACTATCCGTGCCAAAATTCCTAGTCGATATACATCCCAAAATTTGACCATGACTAAAGCCATATATATAGTATTAGGTTATTATAAATATAAACATGTATATACAAAATTGTATCTAAATCCATTTGGCATAAAATAATCCAAAACAAATTCTACTAAGTCATGGCAACCTAACATGGCACTATCAAGTGGGGTTGGCTACGTTAGGGTCCAAATATGTTTTCTAATTCAATTGAACTCAAAAAAGTCAACCAATGAGTCTTTTGTGCCATTTGCAAATAATTAGCACATGGGAACTCGATTGAGTGGGATACCCTTGGCATGTGTGTCGTAGACTCAAAATGGGTCAAAACCATATATTGGGTTAAATGGTTTTGATCTATATCGAGTTCCGAACTCACGTGGGAAGTTAGGTTTGGAATTATGGTAAATAATCTATTGCCTAAATTTGACCCGAATTTGCGCGATGTCAAAAGGATGCTAGGGGACAAATTTGGATGGGACATGTTATACCAAATTGAAGGTCATCCTGTCTACTACAAAACTCATGAAGGACATTTCAAGAGATGGGCATGTCTTGTGCTCCAAAAATCAAAGACATGAAAAAGTACATCTATAATCATAATTAGTAAGAAAATACAATACAATAAATATAAAATTATCTAACCGTATAAAATAAATAGAAAAAATCCCCAAAAATCAAGGTCCTTACAGGTGTCCCCAATTCAAGTCAGAAATAAATGTGACTTCGTGGCATGAATCAAGATTAGGTCTTGTGTCAGGAAAGTTATGCGATAAAAATAAAGCACAAGATGGTGTGTTTGAGTGGGACACGAAGGTCATGGGTATAGGGTGTCTTGATTAGATCATGCATGTGAAATTAGTTTTGAGAAAATAACTAGTCTTGAGCTCCTAAATTAAAAGTCATGACAATGTGCATATGATAATCATAAATAAAAGTGGGAATGGTCAAATGGCCTAAATTGATCCGAAAGTTGTGCGATGCAAAAAGAATACAAAGAAACAAGTTTGAGTAGGACATCATATATCAAAATGAAGAATCTTGTCTACTACAAACTCATGAAGGAAGTTTTGAGAGATTGACATATCTGGCGCTCCAGAAATCAAAGTCACAAAAAAGAATATTTAATGATCAAAATAATTAAAATAAAATATTTATTGAAAATAATTCATTTAGAAAATTTTAAAATAAATCCTAAAATTCAGGGGACTCGCAATCATAATGGCACAGAATTGATTTTGGTGTTATAACTTTGCAAGATTGCCTCCGATAATGGCACAGATTGTTCCATCGATTCCAGAATAGTCCAATTAGATAGGGTGGACATAAGGAAGTCATGTTTCGCACGGGAAAAGAAAATACGATCAACCATGATCAAGAATTGATAATTTAGGGGAATTTGCAAAAAAAATACTTATAATTATTTTAGAAAAATATTTATAATATTTGAAAACAAAATTTACTAGTAAATGTTTTTGATGAATACTTGAAAATATTTTCAATTTAGGCTAAAATTCTAAGTTTTGTAAGAATATGGTTTTAGGTCGAAAACTATATTTTATTTATTTAAAATATTTTTAGATAACTATAAAAATACTTGAAAGTTATTTATAATTTGGAATCTACATTTTTTGTTTCAAAATATATTTAGATAATACTTTGTAAATTTAAAAAATTATTTTTAGGGTTAATTTTTTTTTCAAATAATATATTTCAAATAGATAGAACATAGCCCATAATATTTTGTTACAAAATTAGTTTTTTAGGAAAATTATATACTATATATATTTAGTAAATAAAAGTAGTATAAAAATTTTGATATTAATGGTACTACATTTATAAAGATAATAATAATCTATTTATAGTTTCATAGATGTATTTATCATATAACTATTACATAGTGTATAACCAATACTTAATAATAATAATAATAATAATAATAATAATAATAATAATAATAATAATAATAATAATAATAATAATAATAATAATAATAATATGCTAACAATGTCATGCCCAGTATCGAAATACGGGGACGAACAAGGCCAGCTACACCGTATAAGGTACGAATATGTCATACGGCGATTACGACTGTCAATCATATTGGGTATCCTAGCATACAATCAATCTATGGCCTAAATCCGATCTCATATCCACAGGAAATAACAATAGAATAACAACAAGAGAGATAATCATATGGAAAACAAGAAATACTCATATGATAATCAGGAAATCTGCAGTACTAGATAATAATATAGACGGGTATACCTTTCTACAGTTCCTAACATGGTCTGGAACCGAAATACATCCTCCAAGTCAAGTCTGGAAAGATCCACAGGATCGGTCACTGGCAATCTGGGGACAATCCAGGGTTGGTCACGCCAACCGCAGCAAGTACCAGACGAAAGGCTCAAGGATGAACGAAGAAAAGCCAGCAGGATAAAATATAAAGCAGAACATATATAAACAGTAAATGAGGGTAAGAATCGAGCGGTACTAACGCACGATGACAATCTACAACTAATGTAGCTAAATAATCAACCATAATCACAATCTTTCTATCATCCAATAATGCCTACATCGCCAACTGGAACTCGATATCAGCCATCTATGCAAGCAACAAGCCAAACAATTTAGGGAAATAAACGGCCACTCAAATGCCTACGACTTTCCATGTAGAGGTTGGGTTACCCCAACAATGCAAGATATAGGAATCCTCAAATTGTGCCATCCCAGCAGGGCTAGCGGGGCCAATTATAACAAGTAAGAAGAGCACCGATCCCTCGTAAGGCCACCGTACGAGAAAGAGAAGTACATAGTACATAATAGTAGTCGGATAATGCCATCCACTAGTGCGAACGGTAACAATATCCGTGGCGGCCAACCTGCAAGTCATAACTAATGTCTGGAATAAGGCTAGTATTGCACGATCTCGGGATTTCGTTCCCTCCCAATGCTTCTACCAGGTTAAGTTACCTAGATTATCCCTACAGTTATCAGGAATCACATGTCGTGGTCACATGATCATCCTCCTAGATGTCGTACCTCAGTACAGGAACGTTAAGTAAGAATCAACTTCGGCACCTATAGTCCCAGTTGTGATTCATTCTCAGTGTTAGGCAACAAGCAAGCAAGCAATCCTGACCACACTAAGAATACAGTCCAACTACCAAGGTACCCGTGCATGAAATCATATCATATAGCTAGAATATCAAGATTGCACCGCAGTACAATTTAATCAAGGAGATAGCACCTCAAAGTGCTAGTAGACAAGGAACATCTCAGTATAAAATCAGGGCCAGTACCTCAAAGGGCAAACTGGACTTATAGCACGGATACAAGTAGTCATTTCAGAAACAAGGACAAATCTGTCAGTCACATGAAATCATCTGCCCATATCGTGAAATGGATATCAGGTCAAGTACATGGTCGGGATCTCTACTATAATATCATATCAAGCATGTATGGTAGCCTCCAACTCTATTCATCAAGTCGTTCTATCCACCGAATCAATCTCTCAGTAGTCTTCCATCTACGATGGAATAAATATCTTGTCAGGAAGGACGATCACCAAATACCAAGCTAATCACTATAAACACTGTTAGACCCTCTGGCTCACAAGAATCCTCCGAATCAATGATCATAAGCTATCAGCAAATACGTTCCCCCCAACTACTGGGATACAACAAAGGTACCAGGTGAAGTCGGATAAAAAAATCATATAATGATATCATCGATATTCTCTTCGTTCCGCGAAACATTCGCACAATCATCAAAATCCAAGAATCCACATAGTCATATCTGATCAAATTAGAACATCATCAAAAGAAATAGCAACACTATCCAAGAATCCACATGAGTCTATTAAATCGATATTCCAGAATCATACTCCATATAATACCCAATCCTCAGATATATCCAGAAGTCAAAAATCCGGATACATAGGACAACTGTCAGCCCTAGCTGGCTAGACTAGGATAACTCTTAGAAAGAATGGTCAGGGGATATGAGTATATTAATTATGCTGCCAAAAAATGGCAAGGATTGCATAAACTGCTCTGGAGCAGATCCCCAACCCTTCAACTAAACAAGGACCAGGGTTACAAACCATCCCCCTAGTGGAACCGCGCTTCTCACTCTATCTGACGGACAAGATAGGTCAAGTAGCTAGGCGACTAATCTAATCATGAGTCTACCTGGCAGGTACTAGAATCAGGTAATTATACTACGATAAACGTGCATGCGTCTGGTTCAGCAAACCAAAGGAATGGTTCTGTCTAAATCTTTGAACCAAATTCCCGATCGAGAATTCTAGAAAAATTTGGCAGAGTCTCCTTTGTATTCTGGACGGGAGTCCCAACGAATTGGGGCTAAATCTACTCGGTGCAATCCGCCATAGAATCGTAAACTGAGAACACTAAGTCTCAGCTTCCAGCAGTGCCACGATGAGTACTGGAAACCAAACCATACCCGAGACCACTAAGTCTCGGCCACCAGCAGCACTACGATGCGTACTAGGTTCCAAGCCAACACATGCGACAAGAATCGCCACGCAGGGCGCATCAAGACCGACAATCATATCCAAGTCACAAGCACAGTCACATAAATAGTTAGCCAAAGTCGTCACCCGACCGTGAGTCGGACACGGGGTACATGGGGACAATCCATACATGTGATTCATGCTCGTGTCCTCGTAGTTGTGGATGACCCGTCCGAGTTGTCCGATACGGCTTAACCCGGTATCGAACCAGGCTATCCTAAGTTATCGTCATGGAAGTTCTACTACTATGCTACACTACTCACAGTTAAAAATTTACAATTACAAATGAATTAAACACAAAAATCTAAAAGAGAGGGCAAGAGCCGGCGATGAGCATGGGATACTTTCCTTGAGGGCTCAGCTAGGTAAGCAAGTCTTCGAAGATCAGGATCCAGGTAGCACGTCCATCGAGGCCCTCAAAACTCAAAATAAACAATCATCAGCATTAAATAATAAAATAATGAAGGAAATCACAATAGATGGCAGGAGACTATATCGTATAGGTCCTGCAAGCAGTGCAAGGATCTGGCACAAAAATCGAGGCACATGGATCGATACGAATACGCAAACCGAGATATGCACGTATATCGAGATACGCACAAGAATCGAGATGATACGAGATCGAAACGAATAGGAGACATAATATGTACGTAAATTGAGACATGCACGTAGATCGAGGAATCACGAATATCGAAATGGCACACGAATCATCGTAACATGCAAATCGAGGCATACATACAAATCAAGACGGTACAAGATTCAAAGGAGCACGCAAATCACTGCTGCGTACAAGTCAACGTTTGTATACAAATTGATGCAGTACAGAGTCCAAGGTGGCACAAAAATCGAGGTGGCACACAAATCAATAGTATACGTAAATCGGAGCGATACGAAAATTGAAATGGACACAAAGGTCGGCACACAAAAATGAGGTAGCACGTAAATCGAGATAGTACGGTGCCCGAGGCAGCGGAGGGCTCGAGACATCCTGCTGCCCAAGACAGCACATGGATCGAGCTACACGCAAAACAAAAAAACACACACATCAATATGCACGTATCCCAAGACGGCACAAAGAATGAGAGGTACACCAAACGAGGGTACACTGCTTGAGATAGGCACACTGTACGAGGCAGCATGCTATTCGAGACATCGTACATCCCGAGACATGTAGATCGAGGAAGGGGAAGAGGGGACGGCAGAGGACCCGTCGGGAAACCCCGGCTAGGTCGGGTTTTCGGCGGAGGGAGGAGACAGAGATATAGGGAAGCAGTCGGGATCCCTCACTGGTGGAGGAGAAGCCGTAGCGGGCTGGCTCTAGTCTTCGAGAAGAAGAAAAGAGAAGGCAGAGGAGCTGCGGGTGATGCCCTGGCCAGGTCGGGCCGTCCTCGCGGCGGAGCAAGGGCAGCTGCAGCAGGGGGAGCTGCTGATGACGGTGAGGGCAGAGGCGACGGCACGGCTCCGGGAAGAGGGACGGAGGAGAAGGAGACGACGGCGATGGTGGTAGCTGCGGTGAGAGTGGCGGCGGACGCGTCCTCGGAGATGGTGGCGATCGCGGCTCCGGAAAGATGGAGCTTGGGGAGGAGGCGACCGTGGAGGTGGCGCTCGTGGGTGATGGTGGAGGTGGCGGCCACCGGAGATGTCGGGGATGAACAGGAGAGAAGAGAACGAGAGGGAGGGGGCTGATGGCTGTGCCGGAGGAGAGGGGAGCGAGAGTGCACGAGAGGAAGAGGGGGCTGGGAAGAGAGTGAGGAAGAGAGAGAGAGAGTTGAGCGGGAGAGTGGGGGGGCTGGTCTCCAGCAAGGGAGAAAAGCGAGAGAAGAGTGAGGATGGGGGGGTGCTCCATAGAGAGAGAGGAGAGTTAGGTAGGGGAGGGGGTGTCGGCTAACTGTAGGGGGAGAGAGAGAAAGTATGGGTTCGATTTAGGAATAGATATTTTGGGGTGGGGTAGATATAGGAACAAGAAAAATAATAGTAGCAATAATAATAATGAGGATAAAATTCACCTCCAAAAAAAATAATAAAATTCTGACAATACCCAAATTTAAAAATCCTCCAAATATAATAATACAGTCATATACCTATTTTAAAAATAGGGATTTGACAAACAAGAATATCAACAGCAGTAGAAGTTGTTGTCCCCATTCTTTGTGTTTGGGGAAACGAAAGATGTGAGAGGGAGAGAGAGAAGAAGAGCTGGGAAAAGGGAAGAGGTGAGCGGAGGGATGGGGGAACTCACTACGTATGGGTGGAGAGAAGACGTGGCGATGTTCTCTGACGCAGAGGGAGGAGCGCGGCACGGTTGATGTAGTGGCAGCGGCTCTTGTCGCCAGGACAAGGTGTGGAGAAGCTACGACGAAGGTCGGTTGGGAAGAGGTCGACGTTGGTGGAGACGACCAAGCACAGCGATGACGAGATGAAGCACGATACCGTGGCGTCGATAGAGGATTAGGATCAAGGTGGTGGTGACGGTTATCCGAGTGGCTCGGTGGAGATCGCGGGGTCATAGA
The DNA here is from genome assembly GCA_029216955.1 of Iris pallida. NCBI lineage: Eukaryota > Viridiplantae > Streptophyta > Magnoliopsida > Asparagales > Iridaceae > Iris > Iris pallida. The sequence goes on along the minus strand of JANAVB010018200.1, from coordinate 6,442,204 downwards.
CGAGTTGTCAAGGTCAGGCTAGGGTTTTGATTTATTTTTTGGTTTGATCGATGGCTGGTCGATGGAAAGGGTTATCGAAGAAGAGGGGAGAAGGTGGTAGGCCGGAGTCCTGGCCAGATCTGAGGCCGCGACGTCAAGTATGGCCCAACGACAAGGCGGTGACTTGTGAGGGCACTGGTGATGGGGGCTGGGGTTCGTCACGACGAGGAAGGGGGTGGCCTAGGAGGTCTGCCGAAAGGAACGACGGTGTTGGTGGTGATGGTGATCGTCGATGGAGGGTCAGGGTCGAGGACGTGGTGATAGTGATCCCGGTGGCTCGGTAGAGATCATAGTGTCATAGAGGAGCTGGCAAGGTCAAGCTAGGGTTTTAAATTTTTTTGTTTGATGGATGGCTGGTCGATGGAAAGCGTTGTCGAAAAAGATGAGAGGAGGAGGTGGGACAGATTCGGGGCCAGATTTGATGTCGCAGTGTCGAGTAGGGCCAAGCGTTGATGTGGTGACTAGTGAGGGCACTGGTGATGGGGGCTGTGGTTGGTCACGACGATGAAGGGGGTGGCCGAGTTGGTCAGCTAGATGGAACGACGGTATTGGTATTGAAGTTGATCGTTTTGGTGGCTTTAGAGGTGGTGCGGTGGGTGGCGATAAGAATAATGGGGGTGGTAATGGAGCTGCCGGTGACGGCGTTGGGTTCGGTCAGAAAAGGGAGAGGTTGGCGGTGTGTAGGGGTCGACAATAGCGACGGCCGAGGACAGAGTAGATAGGCTTACGGTTAGGTTTTGGTTTTATGGATTGTTTCGGTGTGTCCTGCGAAACACGGGCACATGAAAATTTTGTTTGATGGAATCATGTCCGGCTTGTCAGACACGGAGAGACGATTGTATATGTTTTGATACAATATAGTAGAAAGTCTCCGAGGGTCAGACCCGAGGCCAACACAGGTTGACACGCTGAAGGTGGATACTGACGACACGGTGCGCATACATTGGTAGAGGAAAATTTTGGTGGAGAAAATAATGAGAAGGCTCCCCTACAAATACGGTGGATGAACCCTAATTAGATAAGTATTTGGAAAGATTTAAATCCTACTTGATAAATGTCACATTAATTAAAATCTATTTAAAACTATTTCAATAAAATCTAAATTTTAAAATTAGATAAATCTCATCTTTAATTTAAAACTATTTAAAATCTGATCCGATAAAATTTACTCCCAATTTAGATTACAACAAATAAATTTAAAATATCTTTTTATAAATTAAAAAATTATTCCAATTAGTTAAAAATACTTTAAAATAATTCTAGATAATTTTTTCTAAAACCAATGTTTACAAAATATACCTGTATTTATTTTCATGTACATCGCTCGCAAATAGTCCCAATTATTTACATAAATATTATTTTCAAAATTAGTACCTATACTTGTAAATAAAAACATTTCTATAGTAATAATAAAAAATATTAATTTTGGCAAATTCGGGACGACATATTTATACTCGAACAAATATAAAAAATATTTACCTTATATTGTATCCAAACAAAATATTTATTTCTATAATTATGAAAAGTCTACTAATAGACCTTTTGTATAAAAATAATTAATTACTTTTTATATACGTATTCGCACTCATCATACAAATACCAAATAAAAAAATCTATTGTGAAATTTTGTGGCCCTATAATATACCCAACTTACAAGAATTTTATCCTCAAAATTAAAGCTAAAGCCCGATTTAAGAAATAAGAAATGTAAACTAGTAGAAAGTCAAGTATGAGAAATCGTACTTGAAATAAAAAGGTTGAGATGAAAAATAAACGTAGAGAGTTTCTAAGGCTTGGGTGGGTCCGGTATGGTGGAGGCAATATGGCACAAAAAAAATTCAAGCATATGATATATTTATGTATAGGGTCATGGGTGAGTAGGAATATAAAAGGGAATGAATAAAGCAGAGAGATTACTACGATACGCGAATCTTTATGCTTGTTCGGTATGATGGTACCAAAATGGTGTCCCTCTATTATAGAACCTTCATACTTATGACTTCTCTCAATCACACTTCATTAAACTCCTTATATTTGATATTCATCATTTAAATCTAATTCCAACCTCGAATTGAATTTTAAATCCAATTCCAATATATCATAATAGTCTTCTTATATTTTAAAATATCTAAAAGCTGAACTCCAAATCTCATCTATTGTAATCTCCTCGAACTAAACAAGTCCATATTCATCCCAATCTCAAATAACCAAAAAGAAACTTTATCAATCTTCTTCCGATTTTTGAATAAACAAAATATATATTCAATTTATCACAATCTTCGTCAAAATAAATACAAAATTTTTATCCAAATCAAATTATGATCTTCCCAAAACTTAAATAGACACTCATGAATCTACCCTTAATTAATACAACATTTAAATCGTATCCTCATGATTATTTTATATTCATATATACCCTTAAAGATGAAAATCCAAAATAAATATAATCTCTATTTAACTCAAATAAGTCATGATCATTTTTTTTTCCAAAAGTCGCTCTCAATCTCTTCTCGATCATCTACCATATGAAAATAAAATTCCTACTAAATAATCGGAATTTTGACAATACAACTACTACACAACTTGAAATATAATAATCTTTCACACATGACTATAATTCCTCAAATCATTCATTAGTGTCAATCATCCTGTGGAATATTTTACTATAATCTCTCTAATACATCCTTGATGTTCAATATAACTTAACCTATGTGATGTATACTAATGTTAGTCACCTTTCCAGCGTCCATCAAATACAAGAAATAAGGTTCACCTTAGGACGAGATCAAGCAAGATGCGAGTCAACTAGTCAAAGGGGAGTTCGAAAAGGAAGAAAAAAGATCATGCATGTGGATAAGAAAGGTTGCTTGGTACAGTGACATAACCAAACAATTTATTCGTTGACCTGTATGAACCACCACAAAAATATGTAACACCCTAGTTCCAAAATACATAGGACTAGGTACGTAAACATGCAAGCCGTATAATAAATATATGTAAGCTATAAAATACATTATATAGATAAATATATGACAAGTAATAGAAAAGAATACAAGATGTACACACAATTAGTGAATGAAGAATATAACTGAATAAGAGGTAATCACAATGGATATCTGGAAAGATAAATGCAGATAATATGGTGTGAACTGTAAATAAGAGAACTAATGATACTATTTATGTGAATTAGAGAACTCTTTATATGATCGGCTTGGGTTGCACACGAATATACTAAGGTAACTCGATTATACTAATCGACATACACACAAATATAAAGGGGTTTGATCACATTACCAACTCCTACTCCTCCGCCCCAATTAATATCCATGGATCCAATGAGTTCGGTCCCCCAAAAATACTATAAATAGGGTTGAGATTACCATTCATTTAATCATCCTATTTTTATCTCTTCCCTTCTCTTCTCTATCTAAAGTATTTTGAGATTTTTACTTTCATATCTAAGCCTTTACGACTCTTAGCCAAGCCAGTACAGTTTCTGTTTAATCTAGAGTTTGGTGTTGAAGAGCTATATCGGAGGCTGTATTCAAAAAACGTTCTAGTTTTCCAATTGCCTTCTGGAGTCGGTCATGCACCCGTCACCAAGCATGGTGTTGTGAAGTCGTTCATGCGCTTGTCGCAAAGCATGATGTTGAAAGAGTTGCAAGTGCTCAGTTAAAGCTTGTGCTATAGTGGATTAACAGCAAGAAAGAGTACTCGCGACTGGACTAGTTCTCTCAGAGGGAAACCAGTATACATCTTGGTGTTCATTGAGTTTGAATTCTTGACTCTTACTTTACCATATTTTATTTACCGTCTTTTATCTGCCATAATATATAATTGCTTAATATTTTTAATTGGTGATTATTTTCTGCTGCACACGCACTCTATTTACCCCCTCTAGAGGTGCTCAATGGTCCTACAATTTGTATCAAAACTAGGACTCTATTATCTGGCTTAACATCCTTAGAGTAGATCCTTATTATCAGTTGTTAACCTCTGATTCCAATTGCCTACAATTGGTATCAGAGCAGGTGCTTATTACATAGATATTACTGCTTATACCAATTGCTCCTACAATTGGTATCAAAGCAGGTTATATTCAAATATAACACTCTAGAGAGTATACATATGGCAGCCGTGAATTCAATATTCATAGGTGAAGGGCAATCCACAAATAGACTCTCACTATTTGATGGAACGAACTATTGTTATTGGAAAACACGGATGAGCTTGTACCTGAAGTCTCAAGACTTTGACTTATGGTTAATTGTTGTCAATGGCTACTAAAAGCCTACTATCACACCTATTCTCACATCCTCTATTATTAACAAGCCTTATTATAGTTACACAGAGGAAGAGAAGAAGTTAGCTAGCCTTGATGCAAAAGCAAAGCATGCTTTCTATTGTGCTGTAGACTTTAATGTATTCAATCTCATTACAACTTACACAATATCTCATAAAATTTGGAAACTTCTTCAAGCTACTTATGAGTGCAGGTACGAAAGCAGTGCTAGCGAATCCAGAGAGAAGGATAGTCTTCATAATAATGCAAGTGTGTGCATGATGGCATCGAGATTTAAGGTTCAACACAACCCTATATATGAAGAAGAGCTTATATTTGACAACTGCAAGAAGATAGGCCACATCAAAGAAGATTATAGTACTGCTAGAAAGGAGAGTCACTATGAACGATCAAACAAAGGAAGGTCATCATCTCACAAGTACTCTACCACGAGCATATGGTGTAAAAGCGAGGCAAGCAAATCTGAAGAAGAAGAGAGACCTCATCAAGCTATAAATATTTACTCAGTGGCATTATCTAACGAGGTGCAAGATAACCCTCTTTATGAAGAGTGTGAATATTCTTATAATGAGTTATCTGATGCTTTCAGTGATCTATTGGAAGAACACAAGAAAGTATTAGATATGTATAAACACGCTAGAAATGATATTCTAGTCTATAAGCGTGAGAATGAAAAGCTTACTTGCTTATTGAATGATGCTAGAAACACTTCTACTTCTGATAATTCTACTGACATTTTCACACTTGAGTTTAGATTGCATGAGGCACTTGATTGTATTGAGAAAAGCACTCAAGAAAATGCTAAACTGAAGGAGGAGTTAGAATTAGAAAAGAAGAAGTATTCTATTGCTTCATGTAGAATTGATGCTCTTTCTGCTAAATATGATGAGATCTGTGCTAACTCTAAAAAGTTAGAGATTAGACTGGGAAAGCAGGTAGTACAACCTATGACTCAGTCTAACACAAGATACGTGACACATCACAAAGTCACACACGATAGATCTGTTACAAAGGAAGCAAGCAAAGCTAAAGTTTCACGTAACCATGCATTCTATTACAAGTATTCACGTACATCATATCACACTATTGTACATTCTCATACTGCTGTACGTAGGACTAATATTAATACTTTCGGTCATTATTGCGGTATGAATGGACACATTTCTAATCATTGTCAGATTAAAAAGCTAGTTGATATAAACTTGTGAAAATGGGTTCCCAAAGCTAACAAATGTGGATCCAAGTGTTGGATACCAAAGTCTTCACCTAATATTTCAAGTGGAGCTACTTATGCTGAACCATAGAACCATGGAATATGTTGGTGATTGCAAAGCTACAACGGTCATCTTCCACGCAATTGCACCAACATATGTGTGGTCACTAGAACCACTTTGGTAACATGCTTTCTAAATAGTTTTTAATATTTAACATGTTCTTATTGATGTCTTGCTATTAGCTCTCATTGATATCTTTTAATTGTTTATCATTTATGTGAGTTATAATCCTAGCATGACTAGTTGTTTAGCTTAAATGATTATTTCACACTATATAGTCTTTTACTCATTTTCTATTTATGTGACATGTCATATTTACCTATGTATGCTCTTTACTCTTAGTCTTTATCTATGAAGCATGCATACCACTCTAGTCTATAGGAGCTAGAGTTAATGTGTTTTTGACTCTCTATCTTTAATTTTTCTCAAATGGTCACTTCTTACCGATTTGTCTTTAACATGTCTATTTACTTTAATCGGTATTTTGTGAGTATTATTTAGCACAAGTCTCCTTTTACTCGAAAAATATATACATATATTTTTATACATATATTTTTATGTTAACCTTGTGCTTACATAATATATTTATTATTTATTCTTATATCTTATTTTGAGTAACTTCTTATGAATCAATTACATCTTTATCCAATAAAGCATATTTATACATGTCCTTGATCTTGTGATAATTTTTTTCAAGGTTTATTAAGGATACATGAGTACTTCATATATTATCATATATATATTGCTCCTATATTTTATTGATATATACTTTTGTATAAATATTTTATGGGGGAATATAGAGTTTAGCTAAAGATCAATATTATTTTGAAAAGTATTTAATTATACTTGTTATCTTCAAAACAATACAAAAAATACCTTTTAATGACGGCTAAAAAGCGTCATTAATTACAAACTATGATGCTTTTTTTCCAATCCAAGCGTTATGAAAACGGGTGTTATAAATGTTTTTAAAAGTGTTATAAATAATTCTTCCAAAACCGTCATTAATAGGTTGAATTTCTGCTACAGTTTATTTTTAAAGCATTATGAATAGATGATCTGTATATGGTCATTTGTATCACATTTATAACGCTCTATACTGTAAGTTATATATTACATTCCAAATACTGCTCAATTCAATTCAAAAATAGCCACTTTGAACCATATTTATAACAAAACATTGAAATGTAATATAAAGTACCATTCTCCATTTCAGTGTCTCTAAATAGGGTACATCAACATCTCACAGATATAGAGTACTTAAGCTAGGTACATTTTATTGTCTCAAAATAAAGTACTTTAGCTACCATTCTACATTTCTCCATCTCCATTTCATTAGTGACTTGAATGTATATAGGAGTAACTGTTGACAACAACCTGAATGATAGCAGGATCAGTATGTAGAGAAGTGGTCTAAGCAGGCGGTGAAGCTTTAACCTGTAAATCCTGCAAATTGCAAGAGAGTTTATAAATATATCAAGTTCAGAAGTATAAAAAGACAACTCCAAAGCTACAGTGGAGTCCTTGAACATAATATAATGATAAATAAATAATACTGTTGAGTCCAAATTACTGAACGAACAGATGTATGGTATACCATCCTTGAACAAGCAACAACAAAAGAAATATGCTTGACATCATCTTGATTCTCTAAGGCAATTAATAATGCAACCATCTTGATTCTCCAATAATAGCAGCAAGAGAAATTTCCTGTTTACAAACAAGTCTCCAAAATTTCGCATAACAAACCAGTCTAACTCTATCCACATGATCAAGCATATTAATGTAATAATAATAATAATTAAATCTTAATATATGAAAACTTAGGCTCAGAGATTTTTGTACATGGTTCATATTTTAACATACAATGCTGTAAAAGTTACTGAACTAAAACCATACACTGACAAAAATACTCAAAAGTTTGCAAAAACTGATACTGCATACAGAAGGCAGCATACAAAGAGTTAGCAACAATTTTCCTACAAAGCCAAGTGATACTCAAATCCAAGTGTTACTAAAGCCTAAACAAAAGTATACTCAAAGCCAGTGATACTCAAAGAGAAGTTAATACTCAAAGAACCTGGGTACTCAAAAGTAGAAGTTAATACTCAAAAGTATACTCAAAGCCAAGTATCCATCATGAAGTGATACTCAAAAATACTCAAAAAATGATACTCATCTACTGATATCAAATCCTTTTGCCTAATCAAAATTAGGCAACCATTCATCATCATAGCCCATTGAAAAACAAAATCTAAGAACAAAAAACTAGGGTGATACTCAAAGAGAAGGAATACTCAAACTGTGTTTGAATGGATACTCAAACTGTGCTTGAAGGGTTACTCAAAACGCTCAAAAGAGCAAAGCATGATCCTGACAAATATAACCCCAAGCCACACTCAAAAGAGCAGAGCATGAAACTCAAAGCCACCGATACAAAATAAACCATTTAGCCATTCAATAGATATTTCAAATCCCAATTTTACCAAATCCAGTGATACTCAAAACCGGTGATACTCAAAGAGAAGTTAAAAGTCGAAGCCATAAAAAATACAACTGAAACTAAATCCCAAACAAAGGTATACTCAAAGCCAACATCAATGTCAAAAACCTACACATGATGCTTAATAAATTGCACAAGATGAAATATTCATGAATAAGTCATCATTGCCAGGTTTGTAGCAACAAAGCCAACATCAATGTCAAAAACCTGCACATGATGCCCAAAAACTGATATTGAGGCAGCATCGACATAAAGAAAGAAATATCTTGAGAAGTGGCATATATTGAAGGGGACCCATATATCTTGAAAGTGATACTCAAAAACTGATAGGGATACTCAAACTCTTTGATCACTTTAAGTGCTAGTATACTGCGTAGAAGTGACACAGAACTTTACAACGGTTAACCGATGTTTGAAACTTATTATTATATTAATCTAAGCTAACATCAAAATCTCATATAGGACATAGGTAAACCAAAACAATCAAAAGTTATCTTTCTGAACTAGAGACCTCCCCTCAAACTGGCCTCCATCTTTATAAAATACAAATTCGTCTTCGGCCCCAATTTTGCATATCATGATTCATACCTATAGTTGCACTCTAGTACTCATTTGCAACAAGAATCTACTTATCATAATAGGCTTTTTTTTACTGCTCTTATATATATTTTTTATCTTCCTCCAATGCCACTATTATAGAAACTGATACTTCGATCATAAACCACCGATATTGCCAATACAGGCGATCCTGATACTCATAGGAATTGTCTGATACCAATTCCGATACCGATACTGCGAACCATGATCACTACCCCAAAAGAAATGACTTCAAAAATAATATATCAAAATACAATGGAGGAAGTTAATCTTAGTCTTAGCTAGACCTGAAATGTTTAAATATTCTAAATATTCCTTCCATAAGGTCACACTACCTTCTACTTGCTTTCTGTTATGGCATTGAACTGACTGGGGACTTTCTTATACTAGGCATCATGAACCTGCAACATACCGAATTCGGATGGTTTCGTTCAAAACTGTTAGAAAACAAAAAAAAAAAAAGAAAATCAAATCTTTTAATGTTGACAAATACAAATAGCATGATTAGGAACTCATAGGCACGTATCTTGTCTCCTAGTTTGCATGGACAAAAACACTAGATTCAACACAAAAAATACGAATTTGGAATATGATAATTTTAGAAAATTTAGGATACACTTATGGCATATGTGTGTGTATATATATTATAACATTTTTAATTCATAATATGACTTATATTAGCTTGTGACTTGGCTTTTAAACTAGGAATTGGGAACAACAGAGGTAATCTATTTGCATGAATATGGAGTTTTCATGGGCTTATTACCTAATCTTATTGTATTAGTTGTGCTAGTTGGTTTATTGATGTCTTGCTATTGGATTCCACAAGTTAGATGGAGAGAATGTAATATCTACGAGTAATTGGTCTAACTAGGAAACCTAATTTATTGATATTAGCGTTTGAGTTCAAGAGAGATTTTTCTGTGGGATCGTGTAATAATGGTTCGATTTGTCGTGTACATACGAGGTGGATGGGGGCCTTGATGTGCTTGATGAGGGTGGAGCTGCACTGGTTCTCCCTTGGCTCGTGGCGGTAGTGCCGGTGGACGTACTCTAACTCCATGGATCTGAAACCGTTGCCCCCGTCGCTGGCTGCCGGCGATGGTGGGGAGCTTTGAAGACAATCATAACAAGGATCCGGAAGAAAACCTAATTTTTTAAGAGACCCTAGTATGGAAGAGACCCTAGTATATAGATTCTCCCATAGGCAGCCAGCGACCGTGGGAAGATTTGAAGACAATCATAACAAGGATCCGGAAGAAAACCTAATTTTGAAGAGACCCTAGTATGGAAGAGACCCTAGTGTATAGATTCTCCCATAGGAATACATCGATCATAAGGATCCAGAAGAAAACCTAATTTTTGAAGAGAAACTCTAATTTAAGAAAAATAAGAGAGAGGGACAAACCCTATTTTTGGCAAGTATACCCTTCTTCTCGAGCGTGCGAGTGATGAGAGTCTTGAAATCCATCATCTTTCGAGCATAATCCATCATCTCTCGGCGAGTTAGGGAGTTGGGGAGCGGGGAGAGAAGGAGAAGGAGAAAGAGAGAGGATGAGTGCTAGGCTTTTTCTTAAGTGCGGGGAGAAGTACGGGGGAGCGGAGGTTTTGACTTAAATTTTGGTACTTTTTTTATAACGCTCGTATCACTGAAAGACTATCGTTGGACACTGTCATAGAATGGAGTCTTGCTAAACTTTGATGATGCTTCTTTATCAGCCGTCATGAAATCCACTTATCAAGCGCATTAATAGGTCTTTTTGATGTAGTGAAAGTTGTGGTTACCTTATACTTTAGCTATTGATTTCTTTGAACAAATTTGTGTTCTTTTCTTTATTAGCTTCTTCTTCAAAGCCTCTCTTAAATGACATTTTTCTTGGCTTTTTGGTTGACATTTTGGATACATAACTCGTATTTGAATTATTTCATTTATGCAATTATATATATATATTAGTAGTCTCCTAATTTTTGATATTTATTTTGTTTATATCTTTAAGTTGGGATTTTGAGAAGAAATATTTATTAATATCTTGCTCATGATTATTTGTGAGTGTTCTTTTAAGATCGTTTGTTTTATCTTGATATGTTTATTGGTGCACACTTATACTATATATTTATCTCTATAGTGCACTATGAAAACTTTTTGAAAACTAGTTTTTAATATCTTGATCTTGATAAACCATTATTTGGGTATTTACTTCTTTTATATTTAGGAATTCTAGATTTCGATGTTGTTCGATGATACTGCATAAATTTCTTTGAATCTAAGCTCTTAAGAGTAGAGATCATTTTGGGAACAAGTCGAAAGGGTTCTTCTGTCATACAGGTGTAAATAGCCTGAAGGGACACGGTGTACTAGTCTTCGGACTACCACTAGCTAGGAACCGGCTCCTATAGCTAACCCGAAGTGATCAATACTTTATAGACTTAAGATTAATTAAGGTCTACTTGCAACTATCATCTAGTTCTGGATCCAAGGTACTGAACCCAGTCCCCTAGGTTCTAAAATACATCAACGTATCTATGTCCTACATTTTGATTTACAAATATTTTATATTTTATTGTTACCCAATGATTTTGTAGCATATATGGATAAATGTAATTGATACATCTTATACCGTATGCTACATTGTTCTAAGATATTTTAAGTCCATATAATATAATTTTCATATTGCACAAATTCTTCTTAAATTCTTGGTTATTAAAGATGTGATTTATTTTGGGTACAAGCCTACAAAGGGTCTGTCTGTCACCACGGCTACAGCTAAAGCGAAGCGGTTCTTAAGTGTTCTCCGGTGAACCTCCGTTAGCTGGGACAGTACCCCTACAGCTAACCCAAGATTGATCAACACTTTATAAACTAAAGATTTGTTGAGATCTAGTTGCAATTGTTATCTGATAGATTTTAGATTTTAGCTTTGATCGATAATATTATTTAATTTTACAAAAGGTAACATATGTTGATCTAACTTTACTATTGTGAGATTTTATTGCATAAATCAATTTATGTTGTCTTATACGATTATTCATTGTATTTAAGTTTATATATGCTAAATTGAAATTTTTTTTGATTGTTTCATTATAAGTGTTCATTTAATGCATATTATCTCTTTTGTCTAAAGATAATTGTTCTTCGTATTCATTATATTTTTTAAAGATTTTATTATTCTCTTCTTATTCAAGTTACTAACTGCCTATAGCAGTAATTCTTTGTTGGGGAGAAGTCAATTTAATTTCTCTCTCTTAAAGCGTTTCTTTTCTTTAAGCACGGTTGATACCATGCTACGGCTTTAAAAGAAAAGAAATGAACTTTGATAAGAAGACCTAATATTTTGATGAATTAGTTTTCTACTTCTGGAAATATTTCTCTGGAATTTAAATTTGTTATTAATTTTGGATATAGCCATGATAATGGGGAGCAGTTAATTGTTTCAAATCAATTATTCCTTTAACATGCCATATATCTAAAATACTATTTATTCTGGACATTTATCTAGTATTATTTTTTTAAATGGGCTATGGATATATTATTAAAGCTGTTTTCGTGATACAAAAGTTTTGAATCGTCAGTTGTGAGTCTGATGACTAAACGGACGCATTCGAACATTCGCTAGGACAACTTTTTCATAATGAATTCCGTATTTCAAATGTCATCTAATTTTTTTGAATTTGTCCATTACTCGAATACCATTATAAAGGCAATTTTCAAAAAAAAAATTGTCTTGAAATTATTTTTATTACTGTAGACATATTTTGTTTGTTCATCGTTAAGCATTTATTTATTGGATATTTCTTTTACTTGCCTAAAGATGATATTTGTTTCATGTTTGTAACTTTTTATGCATTTGATCAAACGAAAGAAAGATGCATATTTAGATATTCCTCAGATCTTGTGATTATTTATTTTATCTATTTTTGTATATAAATTATTTTTGAACTAGATACGCATATTTTAAGGGGGAGCAAATCAATTGTTTCAATTTATTTACGCTCTTAATATGTGGTATACCTAGTTCAATCATGGACTTACTGTCTATTTTTTTTAATTCCTATCGATTGTGTTCAAAATATTTTTATGAGAGAATAAATGATTATTATTATTTCTTCTTGATTCTCTCATTTTACGAGTTTTTTTAAAGTATCTTGCCAAATATATTTAGTTTTGATGATTCCTTGAGTTTAAATTGATTTGGCTTTTCTTATTGAGATTTTATCTCAAAGTTTATGATTATCATATTTAGACTGAATATACTTTGCAGTGGAGCATTCAAGTCAACTGAATTTTTCTTTCTCAAGTATTTTGTTTCCATTACCTTCTTGTTTATCTAATGAATATTCATATATCATGTTAAGGTAATTGAGTTCAACTGCATAAACTTTGGTATAGATTTTGTATAGATTCTACTATATCTATTTTGATTTCTTTTCAATGAGTATACTCCTTATGGAATTGATTTACTAATTTGTATGGGCAAATTGTGAATCATATTTTTTTGTGATCATTGTTAAAAATCTTATTTTTCTATATTTGGTATACTAGATCTGTGAAATTTTTTATGGATTATTTATGACCAATGATTGATTTCTACTATATTGGTATCTACCTTTTATTAAAATTCTTTATTGGTTTCCTTCAAAACTAGAGTTATATTCCTTCTTAAATTGTGTTTTGAATGATTTTTTCAAATATTCTCCTAATTGTTATTCATGATTATTTATGTCTTCCTTCTGTTATGATTAATTTTTTCTTATTATGGGGGCGCTTATTTTTTGATCATGTCAACGGGGGACAATAAGTTTAATTTAACAAACAATGTTTTAGTTATATGTGTTTATTAGTGACATATGCATCTATTGCATCTATCTTAAACTTAACCGATTTGCCATAATCAAAAAGGAGGAGATTGTTAGCCCAATGATTATATCATGTTTTTGAGTATGGCTAATCAGTTAAGTTTAACTAGTGATGTCACTAATTTTCATGTAATCACTATCATGTTGCTATTTAAACTTAGCAATGTCCTAAATGGTCTATATCATATTACTATGCTTGTATATACTGTATCATATTATTTTGTTCATCTAACATATACATGTAGACAAGCAGTAAGCATGATCAAACCAGGACATATGCAGCGAAGAATTATTTATAAGCCACAGACGGCGTAATACAAGAAGATTTCTCTGAACCGCCTAATGACCTATCCGGGGCCTCGCATCAGGGGTTCCTCTGCCCGGTCAGCGGACGGGGGTCGAGGGGGCAGCACCCTTCCGTGGGGGCTCGGGGGTGAAGCTTCCGAAAGGTATTCAAATTTCCAGATCTGTTTATCTTTGGACGATTACCGTCAAGAAAAAATGAGTCTGCTCAAATGTCAGGAGAAAGGCGTCATCAAATGGGCTATTAGTTTTCATATTTATTCTGTATTTTTCCTTTTATTGAGTATAGAAAAAATGTGAGATTGATCGAATCGGTACTAGCTTAGTTTTTTCTCAGTCCACAAACAAAAATAAGCCTACCTACTTATCCCAAAAATCCAGAATTCCAAAAATCCCAAAACCTATGCAAATTTGGTCCATTCCTTATAATTCTGACCCAGCAAAACTCTGACAGAACTCTGATCGATTTCGGTCCGAGTTCGGCCCGAGTTCGGTCTGGGTTATTTGAATTTTAGTTCCCATCAAATCTGCATCCAACGTTTGTATACGAAATCCTAGCATCCAAACTCTGCCCGAACTCTACCCGAGTTCCGTCCCCCTAAAACACTATAAATAGAGTTGAGATTACCATTCATTTAATCATCCAATTTTCATCTCTTCCCTTCTCTTCTCTATCTAAAGTGTTCTAAGCTTTTACTTTCATATCTAAGCCTTTACGACTCTTAGCCAAGCCAGTACAGTTTCTGTTTAATTTAGAATTTGGTATTGAAGAGTTGTACCTGAGGCTGTATTCAGAAAATATTCTAGTTTTCTAATTGCCTTCTGGAATCGGTCGTGTGCTCGTCACCTAGCACGGTGTTGTGAAGTCGGTCATGCCCTTGTCGCCAAGTACGGTATTGTAAGAGTTACAAGCGCTCAGTTAAAGCTTGTGCCATAGTGGATTAACAGCAAGCAAGAGTACTCGCGACTGGACTAGTCCTCTCGGAGGAAAACCAGTATACATCATGGTGTTCACTGAGTTTGAATTCTTGACTCTTACTTTACCGTATTTTATTTACCGTCTTTTATCTGCCATAATATATAACTGCTTAATATTTTTAATTGATGATTATTTTCTGCTGCACACGCACACACTCTATTCATCCCCCTCTAGAGGTGCTCAACGGTCCTACAAAGATGATGAGGTAAATTTGGCTTAGAAATCCATACTAGCACCATCGGGGATTCTTGAGATGGAGAGAAGTCGGGATCCCATTTAAAGACTCTCATCAGAGCCCTAGCTATATACCATGTATCCTTAGAACAAAGGCAAAGGTAATCCGCTTCAGAGGAAGGACTGACTAATATAGGTTTGGAATCTATAACATCCGTCTTAATGGAACCTGTTAGGTCAAAACCCAAGAACGCCTTACGAATTAATTCGATCGGCGGCCTTGCATGGGAGAACTTGCCCACTAGGGCATACTTCATCGTGCCAATAAATGCTGCTTTCTCCTCTTCTGAAAAGGAAATAGCAGGAGCTCCCTTGAATGTAGTAATTGTTCGTGGGGCAATAGTTGGAGAGGCCGCCATAGCCGCGCCAACCACTACTTCCGCAAAGGATTTAGTAGTCATAAAACCCTAAGATCGAAAAGAAACAAATGGTAGGGTGGACCACCGTCCAAGTGGATCTGGTGGTCGCTAGGGGAAGATGTCGGCCCGGCCAAAGGCCAAGCTGGAGTCTGGAGGAGAAGGAAGGGCGATCAAGGGTTTCTCACATTCGACGGTGTGCGTCCACCACACACACACACATACACACACACACACACACACACACACACACACACACACACACACACACACACACACACACATATATACACATGATTGTGTGGCATAGCCTATGTGGGTATCAATTGGAGAGTATGTGTGCACATACATATAGGTGTGTGTGTATGCATGTGGATGTGTGTGTGTGTGTGTATGTGTGTGTGTCATGGGTAATGGGTGGCTTAGAATATCCTACATACATATGATACATTTTGGGGGGTTTTCCCTCCGACACTTGTGACACACATATCGAATTCTCAACGACACATTGTGTAACACCCAGTTTCTGGAATGTGGGTATTTTTGAAATTTTGTATTTATAAATATTATTTAATCATATTTATTTCACATTATGATTTTTGGTGATTTTTAATTATTTTTAAAATCAATTTAAAACTGTTATAAGTCATGGCTTGTGATTTTGATGCCTTGCTAGTGTAACCTGAGAGACTGCCTAACCTAGAGCCTGACCATGTCATTAGGATGATTGAATTATTATTTTTAGCCTAGGGATATTTTGGTCATTTGGCCTCTTTGAATTATTTTATGATTTAGTGCACTGGTGATTGTTGATTTTGATTTTGACTAGCTGTGACTTAAGCGACTGTCCTAGATTTTGACCTTGACCTTGGTGACTTAGTTAATATGGTATGGACCCTAATCTAACTCAAGTTGGGCTTGGTTGACTTAAGTCGACTAAGTTTCATGAAGAGAGTAGGAGGATTTTTGCATTGGACCATAGGCTAAGACTTGAGCTAGTTAGCTAGTACAACTTGGCCTATGACCATTAGACTAAACCCTAACCCTAATTTTCTACTTTATGACCAGCCACTAGGGCTCCTCCTTCCCTATAAATAGTCTCCTCCTTGTTCTTGCCTCTTTTATTAAATTTTTACAAGTTTGAAGAAAGAGGTAAAGAGCCTTCTTCCCCAATCCATAACTTTCTCATTTCAATTCCTTTTTGGCTCAATCTTTTGCATTGGGTTCTAATTGATCCCTACTTTATGTTCATGGAGAGAAATCTCAGGTTTGAATCAATTTGGAGCTTTTGGCCATCAAGAGGAACACCCCCCATTTGGAGCTTTTTTATGATTTTTGCACCTATTGGTAAAACTCCACAAATAGTATTTTAATTTCATTTTCTTTGCATTTAGGGCTAGATCTAGGAGTCCTCTAGCTGTCCCTGAAGTTTGGGTCGATTTTGTGTCCGTTTGGTGTCCGTATCGGACACGTGTCATAAGTGTTGTGTAGGTGTTTGATTAAATGCCACTTAGGAATTTATTTTCAATTTTTGTAAAACCAATTACATGAATTTGTAGATCTAGATATTTATATTAACTTTTGTGAAGACTGATGTGGTTTTCATGTCGATTTCGTGTCGAAATCGGGTGCGGACACGCTGCACGACATGCATGTGCGCTGTCCTGCTACCCGTGTCCTGTTTCTTCCTGGATACAGCGTTTCGACACGTGAAACTTGGTATGGAGGTTGGGGCAGTGACTGACAAGTCACTCCCTAAGTTTTATGATACCTTATTTCGTGTCGGACACGAAAACGAAGCCGCACGGGTTTTGCACTGGGCTGAACACGCGATTTCAGGGTTCTGACACGGGCTTCATGTCCCTCATGGACACGTCGTGGTGACGTGTCAGGGACACGAACACATAGCCCTATATGGGGCGAACCCCTAGTCAAGAGTACGTGTCCTAATTCGTGTCGTGTCTTGTCCACGAATGGTGTGCACGCGTGCACGATGCTGTCTGTACACAGTTTTTGTGTCTGTGTACGAGCAGTATTTGGACACAAATTGTGTCCAGTTTCATGGATGCTGAGACACCCCACGACACGTACACACATGTATCTTCAATTACCAACCTTTAATTTTTAATTATCAGTGGTTATTTGAACTTGATTTGGGAATTCCCCGAATTTCCTTGTGTACAAACTGTCAGTTTGGTTCAGAGGTTATAATGTATGTTAACTGTTGTTTTGTTGTGTTTGATTCAAATATAGATTCATGTACACATGTAATAGATACTGCTAGGTTGGGTTTTTAAGTTAGATATGGTTTTGCACTTGAGGGAATGGATTTCGATATTGGGTTTAGGCTGTGCATGTGGACTGATACGCAGTTCTTATTTGTCAATTCTGTTTTTTTTAAACATTTTAACTGATCCTGAATGTTAAATTTGCCATGTTTTAATCCATTGCATTGTGTTAGGCATTGCTTAGGACATGCATTGAGGGATTTGCAATTAGTGAATGGGGATTCTCGAATTGGATTGAATTCACATATGCACTGTCATTCACATGTGCACACTCACATCTGAACCGTCACTGCCCTGTTAGGCTGTTGTAAATCCTGAGATGTATATGAGTTTCAAAACATGTTTTCTCCATGATAAATCACCATGTCGAATTCATTTATACATGAGCTACTCTACTGCAATGTTGGTTACATAGTATGTTGGAATGATATCAAGAGCATAGGGCCATCAAATTTGGATTTTGAGTGTTAACTGTCAGTTGTTCTCAGGAATTCCTGAGATTAGTTTATTGCCTTTTCTGATATCCATACCATTGGTTGCCACACACTGTTTTAAGAACTATCACACATTTTTTGTTGATTCAGAAGTTTGCACACACACAAAACTGAGTTTTGATTCAACTATAACTGAATTTAAGTTTGTTTGTAATATATGTTCTATGGGTTAGACTGAAATTGTTATATGTTAATTGAGTTTGGGTTTGAGGGGTTATGCATATGTGAACCTAACTCAAGGAAACTGAGACAGAATGGCACAACTGAAATCGAAATCTGAGCTTGAGTGAAACTGTGATATCCCATCATTTTTTCCTGAGATTTCTTAGGTTTAATGTTAACTCAATGAATGTTCAGTTTTAATTGAATGTAATGTCTTTAACTCTAGGTTCAGACATTATCCTTGGCCAGGTATCAGATGTGATACCTATTCTGTTACAAGAGTGCTACCTTGTTGAAGTGTAGCCCATATCCTTCAATTTGTTTTAGATCATACTCCATTACATTGCTTGCATATCCATCTATAATTCATGATAGGTTCTGCTATACACTGATAGCTAAATCCTAATATTCCTATTGCTTACACATGTACACACACAACTACACTAAAAAAATGAGAATCACATGGAACCACATGTTCACCCTCTACACACACATGAACTGTCACACACACTTAACCACCCTTTCCATTTTCCTGTGATATTTCCTTTATGGTTGTTTGAGTTGGTAGTGTTGGTTATAGGGTTGGTTTGAGGTAAGGAGAATTTGAATATGTGCATGATGGTTAGGAGGGATTAGTAGATAGAGTGTGACTCCATGTGTGGGTATCACTTAGTATCTAAATGTCTATATATCTATTTATCCATTTGTTTGCCTAAATATCTATCTATGTGTATATATATCAGGTTATAGCTATTGGGTATACATACATTATGAGATTAGATATTGGTAGCAATAAGGGATGGACTAGTACCCTAGGTATACTAAGGGAACATAATAAATATATAGGTTGAGGAAGCTAGGTTTTGAACTTAGAGGACCCATTAGACCTAATTTGACCTAGAAATGACCAAGTTTGACTTAGACCTAATTTAACCTAGACAGTTGACCAGGTTTGACTTAGAGTTGACTTTGACCTAGATTTGACTTAGAATCATGTAGATTGCATCATAAACTTCATTTGTCTTATTTTAAACATATTATAACCTGTACTGCTTTATCTAGGACATTGTGACTCTGGTGCAGGCATCTGATATTACACTACTCTTTTCAGAGTAGCAGGCGAGTACATTCTCTGATAGTTCTCTGATTTATTTGTCAATTACTGTACTTCAGTTCTAGTTAGCTGTATGTGATTCTCTGTTACAAACACGTATTTTTATTTTTGAATCCAAGTATACGACACACATACTTACTCGTCTTACCTCTATTATTCGAATCACCATACGAATCATTATTCGAACCACCTATTCGTATCTTCATATGTTGGTTGGACTTTTATTCGATTGATGTGTCGGATTTTGGATTCATTTGTATTAGATGGGCGGGGAAATACTTGATTAGGCATGTGAACATTCCCACTATTCGAACCACCCCCTGTGAATATATTCGAACGATAGCCATTCCACACCCGGCCAGGTGTGTGATGTGCCGAATTTTCCCTTAGACGTTTACATGTCTAACTAAGTATTTTAAAATACACTTGGAGAATTTATTCGAATCATTATTAGAACATCATGTGAATCACCTTATTCGTATCACCTTATTCGATTCACCTTATTAGAATAATGATTAGAATTACATTCGACTCATCTTATATTAGACTCACATTGGGATTACACTCGACTTATATTGTACCATCTGAACTCATTATGTTACTCTAGTTCAGCTAGATCTTATTTTACAGTCTTTTTTGCTATGTTTCTCTTCTTGTTTAGTTACCTTACTTTCTTTGTACCTTAACTGCTCTCTACATCACTACTCATACAACTGCCATATTCATCAATACAACTGTCTATAACTGCTTTATAGTTCTCTGTCATTTACTTGGGATTTTTTGATGAATTGTACTCGTTCCTGTCCTGACTGGACCTGTTGAAAATATTACAGATGCTTGCCCTGAGGACATTTGCCCCACTTGCCTTGGAACAGGAGACGGCTTAGCTACCTTTAGCCCCGACACTCAGGAGTGATCGGGAGACTAGCTAGTAGACTTGGTTTAGTTTTCATGTTTTAGAACTTGAGTTGTAATAACTTGAGATTCGAGTTTGTATTTGAGTTTGTTTGAGATATTAGTATTTAGTAGTTTATAAATGTTGTTATTTAGTTTTTAGTTATAAACTTCTGTGTCATCTTATCGTGCTTAGACTGTGATTGAGATTTTATTATATCTATACTTGTCCTCCATTCGGAGTTGAGATATTGACAAGTACATTATATAATTGCGTGAGTTGTTGATTAGATAGTAACCTAGGACAGCGTTCTACCGCCGACACTGCGGCGTAGACTGGACGTACCCACTTCTCATGCTCTTACTCTAGGGTACGGGTCGTGACACATTTTTAGTGGTGGCCCATGCAGGTCTAGAGTCGCAATTGTGCGATATCGTGGTAGTACGACGACTTAGTTGTACTGCTGCGAGCCTGCGATAGGATTGAGAGATAGGCTTTAAAGGAGAGGTACTCAATCACAGTTAGGAAAAATTCTACTTCAATTCATGCCATCTATACATCTTGCTGATTTGTCTTCCTTGAAAATTTATTGTCCTCCTTTGATTTATCGCTTCTATCTCAGTATTGATTCCTTGTTTGATCTGTCTCCAGGATGGTCGAGACTAGATCCCATCACTCCGGACCGGGGACACTGCTGAGAGGTCTGTCACCTCTCGTCTCGTACAGCCAGCCCACGATACCGTGGCACCAGTTCAGCCAGTAGGGATAGGTATTTCAGCTGCCCTTGGAGGAGCCCCTCCACCAGCGCACAGACAGAGCCCGGTGATTCCGAAGATGTTCCAACAGCAGCCGCCTTCAGGATCCGTTGACGCAGTTCAGCTGTTCGCATTCTTTCGACAGTTTATGGAGGGCCAGTAGCAGCAGTAGCAGAGTCAGACTGCGGAGATTAGTCGGGGCATTGATCGGGCCCTGACAGTGGTTGAGAGGGTGGTAGCCCAGCCTCCAGTAGTTCAACAGCCGTACCGGCCGAAGGAGAAGGGCATCCAGGATTTTCAAAAGATGCACCCGAAGGATTTTCGGGGTACAGAGGGCATCCTGTACGCCGATGAGTGGATAGAGCACATGGAGGAGATATTCAGATTGGCTAAGATTTCGACGAGACTTCAGATAGAGGTGGCAGCCAGCATAATGCAGGATCTGGCCCGCACATGGTACCAGACCGACCCGAGGGTTGGTACTACCGGGCAGACTTGGGCAGCATTCAAGAAGCTGTTCAAGGAAAAGTTTTTCCCGGATGCAGCGCTAGGAGCCCTCGAGACCCAGTTCGAGGCCCTAGTCCAGGGGAACCAGTCTGTGGAGGAGTATTCAGGAGAGTTCTGCCGGCTGGGCAGATTTGTAGAGGGGTTGACCGAGGCGACGAAGGCCCGGAGGTTCAGAAAAGGGCTGGTCAAGGAGGTGAAGTCCTATACCAAGAGTGCCCGCAACGCCACTTATAAGGAGATCCTAGTGGACGCTTTAGCAGCAGAGGATGATCTTGAGCTGAGGCTCAAGAGGGGACGGGACGCTCACGGTACCAGCAGCAGCGGAGGCCAGCCCAAGAGGCCTCACATACAGATTCAGCAGATGCAGGCACCGGTAAGAGTACAGCAGGCACAGCATCAGCCTAGAGGGCAGGACCGCAAGGAGCAGTCTTGTGCTTACTGTAAGAGGCCAGGGCACATTTGGGAGACTTATTATAGGAGGCAGAAGGTTTGTCTGTTTTGTGGATCCGCTGCTCATCAGGTCAGGGATTGCCCTACTGCACCCGTATATGACGGAGCACCGGGTCAGAGAGAGGGAGCTTGGCCACCTGTAGCTCAGCACATGAGGGGTGGAGCTTTCGCGATGGCAGTCGGGGAGACTAACGTTGCAGGTGATGGATTAGCAGGTTTGACCTTCTTGTTCTTCCTCCCCACTTTCATGTGTGATTTTTCTTAGTACCTGCCAGGATATTGCTTGTGATTGCTAGATAGTGTAGCTACCATGTTCGAGACTGTAGAATCACGACCAGTAGGATTGTGTTGCTTCGACTTTGATTGATTGGGGGTTAACCTAGGAAGGGTGCGATCATCATAATTTCGAGGACGAAATTTTTCTAAGGGGGGTAGACTTGTAACACCCAGTTTCTGGAATACGGGTATTTTTGAAATTTTGTATTTATAAATATTATTTAATCGTATTTATTTCACATTATGATTTTTGGTGATTTTTAATTATTTTTAAAATCAATTTAAAACTGTTTTAAGTCATGGCTTGTGATTTTGATGCCTTGCTAGTGTAACCTGAGAGACTGCCTAACCTAGAGCCTGACCATGTCATTAGGATGATTGAATTATTATTTTTAGCCTAGGGGTATTTTGGTCATTTGGCCTCTTTGAATTATTTTATGATTTATTGCACTGGTGATTGTTGATTTTGATTTTGACTAGCTGTGACTTAAGCGACTGTCCTATATTTTGACCTTGACCTTGGTGACTTAGTTAATATGGTATGGACCCTAATCTAACTCAAGTTGGGCTTGGTTGACTTAAGTCGACTAAGTTTCATGAAGAGAGTAGGAGGATTTTTGTATTGGACCATAGGCTAAGACTTGAGCTAGTTAGCTAGTGCAACCTGGCCCATGACCATTAGACTAAACCCTAACCCTAATTTTCCACTTTATGACCAGCCACTAGGGCTCCCCCTTCCCTATAAATAGTCTCCTCCTTGTTCTTGCCACTTTTATTAAATTTTTACAAGTTTGAAGAAAGAGGTAAAGAGCCTTCTTCTCCAATCCATAACTTTCTTATTTCAATTCCTTTTTGGCTCAATCTTTTGCATTGGGTTCTAATTGATCCCTACTTTATGTTCATTGAGAGAAATCTCAGGTTTGAATCAATTTGGAGCTTTTGGCCATCAAGAGGAACACCCCCCATTTGGAGCTTTTTCATAATTTTTGCACCTATTGGTAAAACTCCACAAATTGTATTTTAATTTCATTTTCTTTGCATTTAGGGCTAGATCTAGGAGTCCCCTAGATGTCCCTGAAGTTTGGGTCGATTTCGTGTCCGTTTGGTGTCCGTATCGGACACGTGTCATAAGTGTTGTGTAGGTGTTTGATTAAATGCCACTTAGGAATTTATTTTCGATTTTTGTAAAACTAATTACATGAATTTGTAGATCTAGATATTTATATTAACTTTTGTGAAGACTGATGTGGTTTTCGTGTCGAAATCGGGTGCGGACACGCTGCACGACACGCGTGTGCGCTGTCCTGCTACCCGTGTCCTGTTTCTCCCTGGACACAGCATTTCGACACGCAAAACTTGGCATGGAGGTTGGGGCAGTGACTGACAAGTCACTCCCTAAGTTTCATGACACCTCGTTTCGTGTCGGACACGAAAACGAAGCCGTACGGGTTTTGCACTGGGCTGAACACGCGATTTCAGGGTTCTGACACGGGCTTCGTGTCCCTCATGGACACGTCGTGGTGACGTGTCAGGGACACGAACACGTAGCCCTATATGGGGCGAACCCCTAGACACGAGCACGTGTCCTAATTCGTGTCGTGTCGTGTCCACGAGTGGTGTGCACGCGTGCACGACGCTGTCTGTGCACAGTTTTTGTGTCTGTGTACGAGCAGTATTTGGACACGAATTGTGTCCAATTTTGTGGACGCTGAGACACCCCACGACACGTACACACATGTATCTTCAATTACCAACCTTTAATTTTTAATTATCAGTGGTTATTTGAACTTGATTTGGGAATTCCCCGAATTTCCTTTTGTGCGAACTGTCAGTTTAGTTCAGAGGTTATAATATATGTTAACTGTTGTTTTGGTATGTTTGATTCAAATATAGATTCATGTACACATGTAATAGATACTGCTAGGTTGGGTTTTCAAGTTAGATAGGGTTTTGCACTTGAGGGAATGGATTTCGATATTGGGTTTAGGCTGTGCATGTGGACTGATACGCAGTTCTTATTTGTCAATTCTGTTTTTTTTAAACATTTTAACTGATCCTGAATGTTAAATTTGCCATGTTTTAATCCATTGCATTGTGTTAGGCATTGCTTAGGACTTGCATTGAGGGATTTGCAATTAGTAAATGGGGATTCTCGAATTGGGTTGAATTCACATATGCACTATCATTCACATGTGCACACTCACATCTGAATTGTCACTGCCCTGTTAGGCTGTTATAAATCGTGAGATGTATATGAGTTTCAAACCATGTTTTCTCCATGATAAATCACCATGTCGAATTTATTTATACATGAGCTACTCTACTGCAATGTTGGTTACATAGTAGGTTGGAATGATATCAAGAGCATAGGGCCTTCGAATTTAGATTTTGAGTGTTAACT
Organism: Iris pallida; assembly: GCA_029216955.1. Lineage (NCBI taxonomy): Eukaryota > Viridiplantae > Streptophyta > Magnoliopsida > Asparagales > Iridaceae > Iris > Iris pallida. The sequence continues at coordinate 6,417,420 of JANAVB010018200.1, read as the reverse complement.
GTCAGTTGTTCTCAGGAATTCCTGAGATTAGTTTATTGTCTTTTCTGATATCCACACCATTGGTTGCCACACACTGTTTTAAGAACTGTCACACATTTTTTGCTGATTCAGAAGTTTGCACACACACATAAAACTGAGTTTTGATTCAAGTGTAACTGAATTTGAGTTTGTTTGTAATATATGTTCTATGGGTTAGACTGAAATTGTTATATGTTAATTGAGTTTGGGTTTGAGGGGTTATGTATATGTGAACCTAACTCAAGGAAACTGAGATAGAATGGCACAACTGAAATCGAAATCTGAGCTTGAGTGAAACTGTGATATCCTATCATTTTTTCCTGAGATTTCTTATGTTTAATGCTAACTCAATGAATGTTCAGTTTTAATTGAATGTAATGTCTTGAACTCTAGGTTCAGACATTATCCTTGGCCAGGTATCAGATGTGATATATATTCTGTTACAAGAGTGCTACCTTGTTGAAGTGTAGCCCATATCCTTCATTTTGTTTTATATCATACTCCATTACATTGCTTGCATATCCTTTATAAATCATGATAGGTTCTGCTATACACTGATAGCTAAATCCTAATATTCCTATTGCTTACACATGTACACACACAACTACACGAAAAAAATGAGAATCACATGGAACCACATGTTCACCCTCTACACACACATGAACTGTCACACACACTTAACCACCCTTTCCATTTTCCTGTGATATTTCCTTTATGGTTGTTTGAGTTGGTAGTGTTGGTTATAGGGTTGGTTTGAGGTAAGGAGAATTTGAATATGTACATGATGGTTAGGAGGGATTAGTAGATAGAGTGTGACTCCATGTGTGGGTATCACTTAGTATCTAAATGTCTATATATCTATCTATCCATTTGTTTGCCTAAATACCTATCTATTTGTATATATATCAGGTTATAGCTATTGGGTATACATACATTATGAGATTAGATATTGGTAGCAATAAGGGATGGACTAGTACCCTAGGTATACTAAGGGAACATGATAAATATATAGGTTGAGGAAGCTAGGTTTTGAACTTAGAGGACCCATTAGACCTAATTTGACCTAGAGATGACCAAGTTTGACTTAGACCTAATTTAACCTAGACAGTTGACCAGGTTTGACTTAGAGTTGACTTTGACCTAGATTTGACTTAGAATCATGTAGATTGCATCATAAACTTCATTTGTCTTATTTTAAACATATTATAACCTGTACTGCTTTATCTAGGACATTGTGACTCTGGTGCAGGCATCTGATATTACACTACTCTTTTCAGAGTAGCAGGCGAGTACATTCTCTGATAGTTCTCTGATTTATTTGTCAATTACTGTACTTCAGTTCTAGTTAGCTGTATGTGATTCTCTGTTACAAACACGTATTTTTATTTCTGAATCCAAGTATACGACACACATACTTACTCGTCTTACCTCTATTATTCGAATCACTATACGAATCACTATTCGAACCCCCTATTCGTATCTTCATATGTTGGTTGGACTTTTATTCGATTGATGTGTCGGATTTTGGATTCATTTGTATTAGATGGGCGGAAAAATACTTGATTAGACATGTGAACATTCCCACTATTCGAACCACCCCCTGTGAATATATTCGAACGATAGCCATTCCACACCCGGCCAGGTGTATGATGTGCCGGATTTTCCCTTAGCCGTTTACATGTCTAACTAAGTATTTTCAAACACACTTGGAGAATTTATTCGAATCATTATTAGAACATCATGTGAATCACCTTATTCGTATCACCTTATTCGATTCACCTTATTAGAATAATGATTAGAATTACATTCGACTCATTTTATGTTAGACTCACATTGGGATTACACTCGACTTATATTGTACCATATGAACTTATTATGTTACTCTAGTTCCGCTAGATCTTATTTTACAGTCTTCTTTGCTATGTTTCTCTTCTTGTTTAGTTGCCTTACTTTCTTTGTACCTTAACTGCTCTCTACATCACTACTCATACAACTGCCATATTCATCAATACAACTGTCTATAACTGCTTTATAGTTCTCTGTCATTTACTTGGGATTTCTTGATGAATTATACTCGTTCCTGTCCTGACTGGACCTGTTGAAAATATTACAGATGCTTGCCCTGAGGACATTTGCCCTACTTGCCTTGGAGCAGGAGACGGCTTAGCTACCTTTGGCCCCGACACTCAGGAGTGATCGGGAGACTAGCTAGTAGACTTGGTTTAGTTATCATGTTTTAGAACTTGAGCTGTAATAACTTGAGATTCGAGTTTGTATTTGAGTTGTTTGAGATATTAGTATTTAGTAGTTTATTAATGTTGTTATTTAGTTTTTAGTTATAAACTTTTGTGTCATCTTATCGTGCTTAGACTGTGATTGAGATTTCATTATATCTATACTTGTCCTCCGTTCGGAGTTGAGATATTGACAAGTACATTATATAATTGCGTGAGTTGTTAATTAGATAGTAACTTAGGACAGCGTTCTACCGCCGACACTGCAGCGTAGGCTGGACGTACCCACTTCTCGTGCCCTTACTCTAGGGTGCGGGTCGTGACACATTGTAATATATATATTGTGTGTGTGTGTGTGTGTGTGCATGTGGATGTGTGTGTGTGTCATGGGTAATGGGTGGCTTAGAGTATCCTACATACATATGATATTCCCAAAATATATCATTTGGGAGATGTTCCCCTCCGACACTTTTGACACACATCAAATTCTCGACGACACATTGTAATATCTATATATTATTCTAATTAGGCTCTAATTGTTATATTACATATATTCACGTGATTTAGATAGGGTTTGGTAGAGGTATCTTGGATGTATTACAATAGTATCATAGATTGATGCAATACTAGTGTGGTGCACACCAAGTATTTGGTATTATGCATATATGTGAGTTTCATATGAATTAATGTGCCTTTATGTATCATATGCATGTAGGATATGTACCCAGGTATCTAGGATACCGATTTGGTATCATGTTGACACCCTAGATTAGAGGGATATATATATATATATATATATATATATATATATATATATATATATATATATATATATATATATATATATATATATATATATATATATATACACATATACCTATGTACATGATTCACTACAACACCTATTAATGATGGCTAAAAATCGTCATTAATTATGAACCATGACGGATTTTTTTCCAATCCAACCGTTATGAAAACGGGTGTTATAAATGTTTTTGAAAGCGTTATAGATAATTCTTCCAAAAACGTCATTAATAGGTTGAATTTTTGCTATGTTTTATTTTTAAAACATTATGGATATTTATGTAAAACCGTTATGAATAGTTAATATGGTTTAGAAGTTAGGACATTTTGAAAGCGTTATGAATAGATGATCTGTATATGGTCATTGTATCACATTTATAACGCTCTATACTGCATGTTATACATTCCAAACGCTACTCAATTCAATTCGAAAACAACCCCTTTGATCCATGTTCACAACAAAGCATTGAAATGTAATACAAAGTACCATTCTCCATTTCATTGTCTCAAAATATGGTACATCAACATCTCATAGATATAGAGTACTTTAGCTAGCTACATTTCATTGTCTCAAAATAGGGTACATCAACATTTGTATATGGTCATTGTATCACCTGTCCTTGGCCTCCACATGTGCTACATTTGGTCGCTTTTGTGCCAGGTTTGGCCCAGAGCCATTGCAGGTGCTGCAACTCTCCAGCCTGGTTGCCTCAATCTCTTTTTCCACACCAAATACTGCTTCTTTGAAGTTAAGGACGTGGCTGTAGCTTTCATCATCACCCTGCATTGGCCTATTGCAAGCAGCTATGCTTCCGCCCATGCCTTCAAATAATGACTCGAATATATCGAATGGATTGCTGAAATCCTGAAAGACGTATTTTCCAGATATATTAGATTGCATTAAATATGAGGAATTCCATGTGAGTGTCTTGTAGTTTTTATTTTTTTACACCTAGTTACAACTTAACTTGCCGAATTATATATGTTCCAAGAAAATGGTGTTGAAATATAACTTGAAACATGACTCATTAGCTATTAAGAAGGTAAATTATTCGCTAAAAACTGGTCATATATATTCCTGTGATGTATCCATGCATGCGGTTGATGCTTAACTTGAATCAAAAAATCAGAGGAGCTGCAAGTGCTTTGTGATAATATAACCAAATTATTGTTAAGTAGACGAACAAATTTAAAAGGACCTTTCACTAAAAAAAATACGGGTTCTTACTTTGTATGTATCCTTTTGAAATTTTGGTGCCATTGTCACTGATGCAAAATACTCTATGTGCAGAAGTAGAACCTTGAAGGACAGATATTCCAGCTTTCTTGTAACTACTTTGCAATCTCAGGATTAATTCCTTCATGGGGAGATACCTGGAACAGTATGAGAAAGAAAACATGAGGACGGCCATGCTAAGGCCAAGACCAGACTAGGTTTGCAATATTAATAATAGAAATCACAAAAGTCAGCAATATAAACAAGTTCAAACTAGATATTTTAATTTTTTTTTTTTTTGCACATGGACTAATATTAGCGATCTGAAGACTAATAGCATCCCCAACCTACTGATTCTATTAACTTTCTAGCTAAATTTAAATGTTTGTGCTTTTTTGTAACTTAAACCAAACAGAAGCTGTCTTTGTGGGACATGATCAAAGTACTTTTGCTACCATTTACTTTTAGCTTCAAATCTATTTCACACTCCAAACGAAATATCAAAACTATGGTCTTTAGATTGAAATATAGAAACATGTAAAGTTTTAGTTGAGATTCAAACTTTAAACCTGAGCTGTAAAGTGTAGAATGATAGGAATAATAGGGAAGTAAGGTTTTCCTTATGGACTTGTATTGCTAGTGGAGTTCTATTTATGGTTGAGGTGAAATTGGGCTAGATCCAGGGCCAGGACCATATTATCGAGTCTAAATAAGCCTAATCTTGAATGGGAAATGGAGTTATTTATTGCCCTTTCTTTATTTCACAAACATTAGCACCCAGATATTCCATCTATTCAATTTCCACATCGAAAATTTGAATTGATTGAATTAATTTTCTTCCAAAAAGAGTATACCTTGAAAATGGTTAATGCAAGGCTCCACTGTTCCTCTAAGTTATGAGGACAAATGCTCCTATTGTTGTTAATGTTCAGGTGAAAGACTTTTGACCTGAATGCTACCTGTAAAATCCTTCAGGAATTAGAAAACAACACATATAGCTTTGATACTCTTTCATAAAATTTCCAATTGATGTGCAACATATTATGTTGAGCAAATCATAGTTTTGAGTCTGTCTAGAGGAAATCTAAGTCCAAATAGGTTTACATTTACATACGATTGAGTAATATAGAGATAAAATCCTTAAGACTAGGTCTCTATAAGCATGTTTGCATTTTACTTCTGATCCATAAAGGAACCTTGTCACTAATCACCATGTGTCCTAATAAATTGATATGAGCTTAGATTCTTTACAAGTGAAGACACTGGAATTGTCTTTGTGTATGTTCTTTATCCAGGTTTGCTATTAATGTCAGCTAGAGAAAAAAATACTTAATAGAGGAAAGCGTAGCAATCGACAGACTAAAATATAATAGGTTTCACATCATAAAATTTTAGTACGTAATATATGAACATCAAAACTAAACTGTAGAAAGGGTTTACAAGATTACTTCATCAACTCAAACTAATAATCAGATGGCACAAAATTGACTGTCTTTTTTAATTGAACCTCGTCAGGTTGACACACTAATGAAAAGTGTCATCGTCGAGTTCAATGGTCTTTCCTACCGAAAAAAATAAAATAAATGTCAATATAGGCAACCAATGCAGCTCATCAAGTAATATAAACTTAAATTTTATAAAAAAAAGTCAATACACACATAAAAAATAAGGAAATCCTGAAGCATATTAAATAAGGACACATACATGGTAACCAGAACATGTTGCTTGTAAATGCTAAACAAAAACTATGGAATGCTAAACAACCATGTTATAGTACCGGCCAAGACCAGACTAGGTTCGACCTGACTCTTAATCTTGATATTCCAGCAGAAGAGTACATTGGAAAGGATGACAGAGATGTTGATGAATATAGTGACCTTGAGCTTACTCTGGCCACGGGAAGTAAGAGCAGAAGGAAGGAGGATAACTCTTTTACTTCAGACTCTAGAGTGAGCTTCTCCTCGTCATCCTCCAAGTCTGGTGCCACCAAGGTGAAGTCGAATGCCAACGGCTATTCCAGGTTCCAAACGTGAATAGGGGTAGTTATCAGAAAGAGAGGGTGACACAACCTCCTTGGCTCTTCCATTGTCTTAGTCTGAACATGACATGAGAGACTGCCGAAGTCGCCATGATTCTGTTCGTCCTTACTGTAAAAAAAATAATCTAAAGGTTTAGCTAGTGTATGCGATGCTAATTACTAATATATGACTCTGTTTGTGCTGCAATTAAATTTGCTCAAAAGAATACTGATTTTAGATATTGTCAGCTATTATCAATCAGACAACAGGAACAATGCAAAAATAAGTGACTAAGACCTCAAATAATAAGAAGATTGAGCACATCGATCATCTTTTCTGTTGTCTCTACTATACATGAGTATCATTTATTGGAGGGTTTAAAATTTGCACAACAAAATTAAAACTCACATCATTAACCTGAAGCAGTGTTAAACAACATGTTAAGTGAGATGTCATAGATATTTCAGCAGACAAATTTTTAATGGTGAATAAAGAATGCCTATTTTGGTAGAGAAATTAGGTCAATGATTTCCACAGCGCCCACCCAACCCCAGAGTTTCTAATCCAGGTTCTCAAAGTCGCTCAAAGAAGTCCTCTGGTCCTTCTTAAAATAAACGCTAATCTAATTCAAATATAATTTCAATATGTTTACAGTTATTTGCATACCATAGTAGGATCCAAAAACGATAAACGAAATGGTGTTAATTTGGAAATAGAACCATACACAATGCCTCTCTTCAAAAGGTCAACTGATCACAACATTTCAAAGCAGTAAAACATAGATGTCAGCCAAACTAAGTAGAGATATATGCAACTGTAATAGATAAAAATAGCGACAAGTTAATAACAAGATAAGAGATTTAAGAGAAACTAACCACTTTTTATTTCAGATTTACTTACATTTTTTGACACACCAAGAATATAGTAGAAATCCTGCAAAGTAAATCACATAATATGTCTGGTAAGAAAAATAAAATGGAAGTTATTCAATGATTGTAGGTATATGCCCAATCTACTATAAACAGCTCATCCAATGAACACTCACAGCATCAGCTCTAACAACAAATTAAGCGCCCCTTCGTCGTCCAATTCTTTGAGGTCATCCCTCCGCTCGCTGTCGTTTCTCGCCTTGGATGAATTTTTTCTACAGGAAATGAATGAATATGAAGCTAGCAAATAGAAAATAAGCCCTAACCTACTGATATAAATTAGGTCAAAAATTAAAGGATTTTCGGGAAGAGAGGCATGGTCGAGGCCGACGAGGACGGAGCCGACCACGAGGGCAGAGACCGCCTCGACGGCGTAGACGGCACGACGGACGGAGGTGGCCACTCTCCCGCATGATGGAGGAGGGACGGAGAGGGGGAAGGCGAGGGGGCGATGCGGTTTCCGATTCCCAAAGGGGGACGGATCCGTGGCGGAGGGAGAGGCGGAGGTGGAGGCGGAGGGAGGTGAGGCGGTCGAGGGCGACAGAGATGGAGTTGGCGGCGTTAAGGAGGGAGGCGGAGGAGAGGTCAAGGTAGGAGAAGAGGTCGGCGACGGAGGGGGAGAGGACGGAGGGGGAGAGGAGGGAGGTGGAGAGGAGGCGAGCCAGAAAAATTAGGGCTTCTTCGAAGGCCTTGGGAGAGTAGCTGTGGAGCTTCCTGGTTTAGAATTTTTCTTAAGTGCGGGAGAAGTACGGGGGAGTGGAGGTTTTGATTTAAATTTTGGTACTTTTTTTCATGACGCTCGTATGACTGAAAGACTATCAATAACGTTTATATTGGACACCGTCATAGAATGGAGTCTTGCTGAACTTTGTTGACGCTTCTTTATCAGCCGTCATGAAATCCACTTATCAAGATGCATGTGGATCTGTGTTTGTCATGGGTAATGGGTGGCTTAGAGTATCAGTTGATGAGTGATACATGTGTATATATATGGATAGGTGTGTGGTATAGGTAGGAGTGTAGAGAAAAACTAGAAAGGGGGAGTACAGCTGTAATAGCAGCATACAAGCTGCAGCACCAGTAGAAGAATTCGCAACAACAGCAGCTGTATTTGCAAGAAGCAGTAGCAAGCTACTTGGCAAGCATCAGTAGTATCAGTAAAAGTAGCAGTATCTGAATAGCAATAGCAGTAGTAGGGTCAGCAGCAATAGTAGCAGTAGGAGCAAATCAGCCGCAGCAGTAGTATCAGCAGTAGCAGCAAAGCAGCAGCAATAGTAGTATCAATAGCAATAGTAGTAAGTAAAAACAACATTAGCAGTAGTATCAGCAGCAGTAGACATTGTGTGGGTGAGTGTATCATAACACATATGTATGAGTTTATCATTATACATATGTGTGTCTAGATATGGTGCCCTAGCATCTTAAGGTATAGGATTGTGTATCATGTGCAGAGAGTATCATGTAGGTAAGGTAAGAGTGAAGGGTAATTTGATATACCAAGGTATTGGTATATGCAAGCATAACATGAGTTATAGGTCTAGTGTAGATATTTGTATGGGTATACCTATATAACATGTGGATATGATATGATATAGACATATGGTATCTTAGTAAACCATAGAATGGGTACATATGCGTACATGGTATAGGTAGGGTATATTGATACATGTGTATATATAGGTAAATGGATAAATGAGTTAAGGTATTAAATTATATGTCTATATATATGTATGGTACCTAGTATCCCTGTTCCTATATAGTATAGACCTAGAAACCTAGGTATGACCTACAAATGATTAGTTTGACTCTAGAAGCAAGGTATTAACCTAGTTTGACCATAGAAACAAGGTATTGACCTAGTTTAACTTTCAAGACCTAGTTTTGACCTAGTAATCATATTTCAATATAGATAATAATGATTATCACTCCAAAATACTAATTGACATTAATATGTTATTTAGGCCTTTGTGACCCCATTTTGTACATCGATCCTCACTCATTGTTTAAAACCACAAGCGAGTACATTCTCTGACAGTTTTTATTATCTTGATGATTTCTGTGATATCAGTATTGTAGTATTATACTTGACTCCTGACATGATGATTATACGGGCCAGTATATTGATACCTATCATGAGGAGTAGTGATTAGATCTATCATACTAGTCGGAGGATAGGGAAATGTTGGTAGATTATCTAAGCATACCACAAATACTTGTGCATAGCTCACCCTCAGCTTACATAGGGTGTAGTTTGATCTTACTTGTACTCGTGAATAGCTTTCCATATATGACTGGCCTGATCAACTACTATACTTGTGCATAGGCAGTCATATGCAATAGGTTGATCTTGTCCCTAGTCGATCACATAATAAACTAATATTTTAAGTCACATCCTAGTGGTTCATGCTATATTCTAGTTATTACATGTTGATACATTCATTCTCATGATTACTTAAAGTTTATTATTGCCTATGACGTGATTACTTAATACATATTTCCATATTGTTTCAGTATAGTTTTCCATTTTGTATTTCTATTACTTAATGCTCTTATAGATTTTGTCAATTTAATGGAACTGTTGTTAGTTTATATACTTCGCTCTAATCCTGACTGGATAATACTTTTCAGAGGATCTTGAGGAATTTTGTCCTGCCTATTATGGATCGGAAGTAGATGAAGAATATGTCCAGGAGCCACAGGAGGAGTCCGTTCCAGTAGTGGAGACACCACTAGTAGCGACTTAGCTAGTTTAGCTATTAGTAATGGATTTATCTCCATCTTTTGAGACATTGAGATGTTATTATTTCTGAGACTTATGTTGATACTGAGATAGCTAGACTCTTAGACTATTTGATGTTGATTTGGGGATATATGTTTCTAATCTTCTCTTGGATTCTCATTTCATAACTTTTATATCATTATCCTGCCATTTTTCTTCCTTATAGTTTATTCTGATTGAGTATGAATATTAGGAGTTGAGATATCATTGGCAGGTTATGATATATATATATATATATATATATATATATATATATATATATATATATATATATATATGCTCATAAGATGTGATAGTTAGCATTGTTGACCTAGACAGCGTTCTACTATCGATATTGCGGCGTAGTCTAGACGTACCCACGTGCTCGTGCCCTTATTCCGGGTACGGGTCGTGACATAAAGGAATTGAAAAATTAGAGGGGAGGGTAGTATAGGCTATGGGAGAAGTTGTGGAGAAGTGGGCTTAGGTTTAAGATGGTGGAAAGGTAGTTTTGTTAACTACCAAGGGGTGGATTAACCTCCCAAAATAGCCAGCATGTAGCAGCCCATTATTTGTTGTACCTACTTGTTTACAGGCCTAAAAATTAGTGTAAGACCCTTATAATGTGGTTAACTAACCTTTCTCAAAGTTAGGTTTGGTTTGGTGTTCATTTGGCTAATTTATTTGGGCTTAAACCCTCCACATACACCACCCAACCACTAAATATACCAAGTGGACTGACCTAAATATATGGCTATTGTATCCTATTGTTTATATTTCTAAAATTGAGTCTAAGACCCTCATGTTGAGGTTAACTAATCCTTTTTTAAGCTAGGTTTGGTTTGGTGACCATTTGGTTATTTATTTTGGACTAAAACTCAACCTATGTACCACTTAAACCTATGTGGACTGATTTAATATACCATGATATCAACGCATCTTAGGGATCCAATAACTTAGTCTAGTCTCTCTAGGATTTACCTAATTAAGTCCTATATATATAAGGATCGATTTTGTGCATCATTTGACTCTCGTTTCGATCTATTTCGATGCATCGATAAACTTTTATAGCCCGTTAAACACAATTCTTTATATAAATGTTCTAATGATTTGCGGATGTTTAGAGAGGGTGTAGGGGTCCATTTCTGTCACGACCGGCACCCGCTTTTTTGGATACGAGACGTGTCCAAGCCAGCCTACGCCGCAGAGTCGGCGATAGAACGCTGTCATGGCCAAGATGCTCAAAATCACAATTTATAACATTTATTGATCATTCATATTTCTAAATTTATTACAACATTTACAATATTTATATCTTTAAAGAAAGTACAAGGTTTTAACAATTAATAGAAATGATATCACTGCTATCTATTTCTAGGTTTCTGTCTGCAAGTACACCCATATCTCCCTAAAGCTAAGTGAAGCCACAACAATCCTGAAAAATATTGGTTTCCAGTTAGGAATGGAACAAGCACACAAACCGATGACAATGCAAAAATACAATAGAATTAACAAGACATGAAAATAACATATGAGATATGGAAACTAGAAAGTAACTGATGACATGGCAGGTAGGAAAGAAGACAAGGAAAACAAATAAAATACAACTACCTATGTGATGTGAAATATCCGTTTCGACATGTGAACAGCTAGGGGATAAATTCGGCACCTGCACGTGTCGTGTACAGATGCTATTATTCACGAATAGACATCATGGGGATAGTTCTGGGTAGTCCACAAGTCTACTAAGATATTTTCCCTCCCGACTACTCCGTGTGACGAGCGTGTCAACAAGCAGTAAGATATATGTATAAACATAAAATGTAAAAACTACTATGAATCGAAAAGCAATCAGAAAGTGCACTTGCCTGAGGTCCTTAGCTGGTGAAATCGATAATTCAGGACAGTCCGCTTGGCTAGGGTCGATGTGAAGTCCACAATCACAAGGAACATATGAAGGGTGATTAGTAACTATTTTAAGATAATCTAAGAAGATTTTGATCTAAGAAAAAGTTATCCCTTTAACCCCAAAATAATACTTGTAAACTATAACTACTAGTCAAAATGGGTTTAGATATTACTTTTATACAAAATCATTTTAGGGCTAACCCTTAATAAGAAAGTATGTTAATTTAGAAAAATATTTATAATTTATTTGTAGTATTAAAACCACATATTTTATTTTGCCAAAATATTCAAAATATATACTTATAACCTTGAAATTGTTTTTAGGGCTAAAATCGAAATACAGTTTTAAGTGAAAACTATATTTGTCAGTCGAAATAATATATAGTTTTAGAAAGTGTTTATATATATAACTTAATATATTTTGAGCATTAAGCCTAAATAAGATATATGAATATTTACGAAGGGGCTCAGACCCATCATCATTTAAATAACCAAAAACTATTTATAAACCATTTCTAAATTCAATTAGCCAAATCTAATATTAGGGCCCAATGCCCAAACTATAGGTTTAATAAACATGATTATTATAGAATATATTTATCTTAATAAAACAACAATACATAGTGATAAAGTAAAACTAATATCAATAATTAATATAACAGTATATTCTCATAAAATATTATACGCTATATATATACCAATACAAAAATTATGTACATATAACAATTTAAACGAAAAAAATCAAATCACTCATTAATAATCCCAAGACCTTAGTCCAAAATAATTCTTTGAAAATATATTTGAAAGCGTAGATAATCTTTTAGGTTTCCAAATAAAACTTCGTTACAAAATAATATTGGAAAAGTACTCATTAATTAACTTGGTTATAGCAAGAATAATAGATAAACTAGCCTACAGTATTAACAAATACTATATTTACCAAGTAAATTACTAGTAGAATAATATAAAATATATCTACATGTATTTACTAATATCTATGTATATATATACCAAAATGTATATGGGCTGGCCCAACCCAGCCTTACAACTCTACTATCAGGTTCCTACTGGGCTGAACCCAAGCTCTAACATTAGCTGATTGAGGAAAAAAGCAATGGGGAATTAAGTCTAAAATAGAGAGAGATCAAAAAGAAAAAGAAAGGGAAAGTGAGCTAACTGAGAAAGGCTCCACTGCGGAAGAGGGGACCGGATCTCGGAGGCTCACCGGATCTCGAAGAGCGGAGGCGCTGCTCTGCTGGGAAGGCACGGGCGGTGCCGAAGTGGAGGAGAGGTGGCGGTCACGACGGACGGCTTGGGACTCGGGCTTGCCAGCGTCGCGGTGGTTCGGTGGATGAGTGGTCGATTCGGTGGCGCAGTCGTGGAGAGCTCGCCGCTGGTGGTGGTACGCGACCGAGCGCTCGAGGGTGGCACTCGCGGAAGAGCTCACCTGGAGGCGTGCGTGATGCAGTAGGATCTGCGTCACCTAGGAAGGACAGAGGTGGTGGCGGCCGGTCGCCGAGAATGGCTGGACAGGACGGCACCGGGCTTTATCGGTGGTTAGGTAAGTAATTCGCGGTGGCGGTGGTGTTTTATGTGAGGAAGATGGATCTGGACTGGGAGGACAGTGGTCGTGGTCCGGGAGGCAGTGGTTGTCGGTCGGCGCTCTGGCTTGGAGGCGGTCGGGCTAGATGGTACTCCGGACGGCGGAGAGGTACTCGCCCGCGAGGGCGCACGGAGTTCTCGACCAGTGACGGCAAGAAGCTGAGTGGCCGGTGGTCCACGGTGCACTGTTCAGGCGACGGTTGGCGGATCTTGGTGCCGTGGCACTCGTGTTCAGAGACGGCAAGAGCGCGGAGGAACGAGAGGCGGGGAAGCGCAGCCAAGGAGGTACTGTAGTTCTGATGGCTCCACGTCGAGCACAGGGACTCGTCGAGTGCGTTGGATGTGGTGGCGACGAGCTCGGTTCTATCAAAATGTGGCGGCGTCAAAGCGATTCAAGGACGGATCTGAGCGGAGGGCTCCAGTGAAGGCACGACGTTGGTCGACCCACAGAGGAGGTGACGCAAAAGGTAAGTGGAGATGGTGGTGATGATGTTTGATATGGATGGTGGTACTGTTCGTGTCGGGTGTGTCCGACACGAAACGGGTTTATAATGTTTAATGGAATAAGACGGGATAGACACGGACACACGGGTCTGGATGCGACTATTGGCGGTGTGGCTAGATGATGGTTATGGACACACGGATGGACACGGTGATGGTGATGTCGAGGATTTGGGTGTGTAGCTCCGTGGCGATGTGGTTGTTGTTGCTGACGATGGATAGTCATGGCGGGGTTGACAGGGAGTGGACGACGACTCGGGTGGTGGAGGATGAGGTGCATGGTGTTGCCGATGGTTGCGGGGAAGGGCAGAGTTGAGGTGCGGGGAGAGGGATATTGGCCTGGCTTCGGACTCGCCACGGCGTGGTAGCGTTGGCAGGGATAGAGGGGAAACACAAATTACTTTTCTTTTGAGAAGATGGAAAGATGGCTTTCTAGTTATGTATTAGCCAGAGGAATTAATAAGGGAGATTCTGTACGCACAGTACATTTAGATAGGATTTTGTTTTATGCTAGGATTTAGATTGAACTTATCTCCTAGAAAAAATAACTAGTAACGTTTAAAGTAAATTTTATTAACTAATCTTAAATTCTAATAGATAAGTCTTTAATTTAAATCAAAATATAGTTATTTAAAACAATTTATTTCAACCAAAATCTACTAGTTGATAACAATAGTTAGTTTAAATCAACCTTTTATTATTATTCGGTAGCTTATCATGCGAATAATGATCAATGTAAAATTCTAAAACCATATTTAGTGTTTATCGAAAATCATAGTTTCAAATCAAAGAAACATATATTTTTTTATAAACAAATGTTATAAATAATCATCATAGCAAATTAAATATTACAATATCATAATTTTAAATATATCTTTTTATTAATCAAAACTTCTTTTAAAAACAATTTGACGAGAACTTTATTGATCAGAATAAATAGGATTTCTCAAATCATTCTCGCGCCAATCCTTTTGAAAGTCAAAATAATAAAACTTCTTTAGATTGTTTGATAATAAAATACTTTTATTAAACAACGTAGTATTTTTGAAAATCTTTAATTTAAAACTAGTTTTTGATAAAATGAATTAATCGTATAATATCATTCAGAAGCATAGATAATCAAAATAAATAAATAAAAAATAGTTTTTGAAAATCTGGAAAGAGGGGTTATAAATCTACCCACCTTAGAAATAAATTCGTCCTCGAATTTAAGAATTACCTAGGATAGATAGGCTCGATAGGTCCGAAGGAAAATGTAGTTACAGATTTTTTTATATGGTTGGTATTGACTTGATAAGATAAGATCGAGGATAACGAAAACTTTCTTAATAAATTATTTATCAAGAGAATATTGATCAAAGTATTGATCAAGGAATGATGGAAGTGGAGAAAAAAATCGATAGGGTTTTGTTAGTCCCGGGGCTTGATCAAAGATGGAAAAACAGATGCAATCGAGATCTGAGATGTCACACAAAAATTTTGCAGTGATCAAACTCAAGATCTACGAAGGTACAACAAAACAAATAGCCAAATTACAATCTGTAGGAGGGAAATAGAGAAGAGAAGATCTCTCGTTCTTCCTTGCAAACGTGTTGCAATTGGGACAGAACGAGTTACAATAATCTGGAGGAAGATTAGATGAAGAACAGTTGCTGGGGTGTCAAAACACCGTTGCTCAAAGCAAGATTCGCCCCACACGATCTGCTTCCAGGAACCAGCAAGTTTGAAGAACTTGTGGAACGCTCGAAGTCACCTCTGTTCTGACTCCTCGGATGGACTTACAATGGCGGCACCAACTCTCTCTCTCTCTTTCTCCTTTTCTGACTTGTAATTTTCGTAGTAGTCACAAAGGAGGCCAGAAGAGAGTATTTATAGAGAGAGGGTGGAAACCCTAGCCGCCTCTTCAGTTATGGAAAGATTGAATCAAATCCCAAAAGATAGCAACGAGATTTAATTCAAATCCCACGAAATTAATTCAAAATCCCACAAAGATAGGATCTAAATAAATTCAAATCCCACAAAGATAGGATCTGATTTAATCGCATTGATTCAGCCTTTCCATAACTGATTTGTAATCTGCACAGTCAGCGGATCCCTTCATGCGGCAGCAGCAGCCTGGCTGCATGAGCCTAATGGCCGCATAGACCGCATGAGCCGTATGGACCGCATGAGCCGTATGGACCGCATGTGCCGCATGGACCGCATGAGCCGTATGGACCGCATGGACCGCATAAGCCGTATGAGCCGCATGGCCGCATATGAGCCGCATAAAGACCGCATGACTGCTGACGTGCTAAGTACAAAGTGCGCCAACAAAATGCCACATTACGCCTCATGAGCCCATGAGCCCGAGTCCGAGTCCGAGTCGCTAAGCCCCTTTGGGGCTTAGCTCCAAATGGAATTAATCCAAGAGAATGACAAAAGTATTAATGCTTAATCCTTGGAGCCTTATTCTTACCTCCTTGTAAAATCACCCATATGGTTCCCTCCTTAGGGTCACCACCCCATGTGCATCTCTCAACAACACACCCAAGTATATATGTTGAGATAACTCATTGTGCATTTTCGATGTGGGACTAAAATTCACAAGGCATGTTGAGAGCAAGCTCTCTCCATGTAAAGAAAGCACCAACAGGTTTTGATGTTAGAATCTTAGGCTTGGTCTTGAATCCTAGAATGCTTGAAAAGGTTCTAAAAAAAATCAACACATAGCTAACAATAATCTCAAGGACCCTTCGTTAATCGAAGACTCTATCCACCTTAGAAATTTCTTCCTCGAAATTTTGAAGGGCATAAATAGTCATGATTAAGAATATAATAATATGATCAATGATCAAAATGAGTTGGATCTTGAATATAATCGATCTATAAGAAAAGGTACCACGTGGCACGATTAAAGTATAGTCGAAAGGGTCTAGTTACCGTGGTCGAGGATATAATCAAAATAGGATTAGTTAAACAAGGAGGAGTCGTTAGACACGACTAACTACTGTTAGAATTATATAGGCCTGGTCAAGGATCAAAATTTAGATAAAGTCCAAGCATGGTTAGAGCCTCTTAGGTACAACTAAGATGCATGCAAGTCATCGATCCAAGCAATATCAAAATTTAAAAGTTGGTACGAGTATGAACAAGATCACAATAGTCATGATCACGGTGGAATAAAAATAAACTTAGTTAAAAATATAGGCACGATTATGATTTAGTCAAGAACAAAAATTGTTCAAGATCGATCAAAATTGAAATCATTGTGGTACGAACAAATAGTTAAGCAAAATTATTTAGGCACAATTATGGAATCGAATTCTAGGATAACATGTGAATTGGCACGATCGAAATAGAATCGAATAGTTTGGTCGTGATCAAAAGTTTTTAAGGATGATCTAATCAAAATCATTCTAACACAAACAATTGCGTAGGCATGATCATAGAATCAAACCTAGGAAAGGATACGAATTGATTCGATTGAAAGATAGTAAAAGGAGTCTAGTCATGATCGAAATTGTTCAAGGATGATCAAATCCAAAAATACTTAAAATATTTATCTCCAATTATTTAGGCACGATTTTAGAATCAAAATCTAGATAGGTTTAGGGATCCAGTCGAAAAATGACAATCTGAAAAATAGAAGGGTAAGGAAGGAAGAGAGAACTACCAGTTTATTGAGAAGGTTGTGACTAGGGATAAGCACAAATCAATCTGAAAACTTAATAGTTATACGCCAATAAGACGTAGTCTCTAAGGTATTCAAAACTCGTAAACATAATCGAAGTCGTTTTACCAAGAATTTATGTCTCGCCAGTATACAGCTAGCTGCAATAAACTCTTGATTCTACGACTCAAGCAAGGATACGGTAATGAATACCCTATCAACTCTATCCAATCTGGACATAACAACTTAAAGACGAAGATAGGACGACCAAGGTATAGCTTTGACGACATTCGATAACTTATACTTACTCGAGATTACTTTAACTTAGGGATTATGCCTCGCCAGTGCGCTGTTGGCTGCAGTGAACCCACAGTCTCCATAAGTCAAATAAGTGACGACAGTACGCGACTGTCTGCCATCATAAGTCATCAAAATTATTCCAACTATATCCTCCAAGAATATTAGAGGAGTTTAAAAATATCATACAAATTGATAAAGATAGAAAAAGTGCAAGTATCTGTTCTTCAGGTGTAAGATTCAGTTTCTTGAAAAGAAAAACAATTGATTATGAAGGATGATGATCGAAGTCGAAATAAGTAAAAATCTTTTAATCCTTATTTCACGGGTATTCAATAATCAACGATTGAGAGAAAAACTTTTGAATCTAAAAACT
Organism: Iris pallida; assembly: GCA_029216955.1. Classification (NCBI taxonomy): domain Eukaryota; kingdom Viridiplantae; phylum Streptophyta; class Magnoliopsida; order Asparagales; family Iridaceae; genus Iris; species Iris pallida. Next base: position 6,399,107 of record JANAVB010018200.1, on the reverse strand, counting down.
TAACTCGAGATTAGTAGACAAATGAGGGAGAAATTATTTTGAAAATAATTCCTTAGATCTAAGGAAAAGAATATAAGTGATACGAACTTATGATACGACGATGTTTAGAAAAGATATGAGATAACGTTGTACAAATGATCATGAGTAGGGAGAAAATGACTGAAGGCAAAAGAAATATAAACTTAAATTTTATATTTCTCTAATATTCAAGGTCGAAGAAAAAAAAATATGTACAAAGCATTGTCTACCTATAATGAATATATTTACACACAAGTATATATGCATAGTCTAAGTAAATCCCAAAATATCATTCTAAGAGAAGGTTATCTTATTTCCAAGAAAAATATAGATTTAAATAGCAATAATACATATATTATATTCAATATATAATTTATAAAAATTATTCACAAGACCAAAATAGACTACCAATATGTACATACATCCATATATCTACATGGACGTTGTTGGTCGCACTATATGACTACCATGGCTTGGGTTGGGTTTGGCCTAGTTTGGAACAATCAGAATTTCTAAACGCCAATAATCCTAGTAATAAATAAATAAATATATACACATATTTTGGGTCAAGTCACAACTTGGTCTGGTTTTCCTAGTTAGTGCACACCTATGAGTCAGCCTTCTCTACCATGGGTAGAACACTAGTCAAGGCACTCGACTACACTCTCAGTGCCAAAATTCTTGGTCATCTTGCGCTCCAAAACTTAACCGTGACTAAGGCCCGTTATAATTAATATTTATAAAATTCTAAAATCACATTTAATTCAAACAAATAAATAAAAGAATATTTTCCAAACTTTCAGAAAGAGGGGTTATGGTCAAGAATTGGGTTCCAGGAAGGACTAAGTTGATGAGTAAATAGTCTACCCACCTTAGGTCATATCGTAGTATCAAAATGTAATAGTGTATCCATAAAAATCTTCCATGTTATCTAAATTTAATAAATTGCATGGCCTAATCCTTAACTACCCGATAATCAAATTAATATGGGACTCCTATTCCTAGTCATTCTCCTAAATTAATTCAATCCTAATTATGAATGAGCATTTCCTAGTCGTAGGCTCGCAGAAGTACGACCAATATAATACTACCACGAGTTCGCACAATTTGCAAAAACTGACCTGCATGGGCCACCACAAAAACTTGTCACGACCCGCACCCGCTTTTTTTGATACAAGACGTGTCTAAGTCAGCCTACGCCGCAGAGTCGGCGGTAGAATGTTGTCACGGCCAAGATGCTCAAAATCACAATTTATAACATTTATTGCTCATTCACATTTCTAAATTTATTATAACATTTACAACATTTATAACTTTAAAGAAAGTACAAGGTTTTCACAATTAATGTAAATGATATCACTGCTATCTATTTCTAGGTTTTTGTCTGCAAGTACACCCGTATCTTCCTAAAACTAAGTGAAGCCATAGCAATCCTGAAAAATGTTGGTTTTCAGTTAGGAATGGAACAAGCACACAAACCGACGGGAATGCAAAAACACAATAGAATTAACAAGACATGAAAATAACATATGAGATATGAAAACTAGAAAGTAACTGATGACATGACAGGTGGGGAAGAAGACAAAGAAAACAAATAAAATATAACTACCTATGTGATGTGAAATATCCGTTTCGGCATGTGAACGACTAGGGGGTAAATCCGGCACCTGCACGTATCGTGTACAAATGCTATTATTCACGAATAGACATCATGGAAATAGTTCTGGGTAGTCCACATATCTACTAAAATATTTTCCCTCCCGACTACTCCGTGTGATGAGCGTGTCAACAAGCAGTAAGATATATGTATAAACATGAAATGTAAAAACTACTATGAATCGAAAAGCAATCAGAAAGTGCACTTGCCTGAGATCCTTAGCTGGTGAAACCGATAATTCAGGACAGTCCGCTTGGCTAGGGTCGATGTGAAGTCCACAATCACAAGGAACATATGAAGGGTGATTAGTCACGATTTTAAGATAATCGAAGAAGAATTTGATCTAAGAAAAAGTTATCCCTTTAACCCCAAAATAATACTTGTAAACTATAACTACTAGTCAAAATGGGTTTAGATACTACTTTTATACAAAATCATTTTAGGGCTAACCCTTAATAAGATAGTATGTTAATTTAGAAAAATATTTATAATTTATTTGTAATATCAAAACCATATATTTTATTTTGCCAAAATATTCAAAATATATACTTAGCACCTTGAAATAGTTTTTAGGGCTAAAATCAAAATACAGTTCTAAGTGAAAACTAGATTTGTTAGTCGAAATAATATATAGTTTTAGAAAGTGTTTATATATATAACTTAATATATTTTGACCATTAAGCCTAAATAAGATATATGAATATTTACAAAGGGGCTCAGACCCATCATAATTTAAATAACCAAAAACTATCTATAAACCATTTCTAAATTCAATTAGCCAAATCTAATATTAGGGCCCAATGTCCAAACTATATGTTTGATAAACATGATTATTATAGAATATATTTATCTTAATGAAACAACAATACATAGTGATAAAGTAACACTAATATCAATAATTAATATAACAGTATATTCTTATAAAATATTATATACTGTATATATACCAATACAAAAATTATGTACATATAACCATTTAAATGAAAAAAATCAAATCACTCATTAATAATCCCAAGGCCTTAGTCCAAAATAATTCTTTGAAAATATATTTGAAAGCGTAGATAATGTTTTAGGTTTCCAAATAAAACTTTGTAACAAAACAATATTGGAAAATTACTCGTTAATTAACTTGGTTATAGCAAGACCAATAGATAAACTAGCCTACAATATTAACAAATACTATATTTACCAAATATATTACTATTAGAATAATATAAAATACATCTACATGTATTTACTAATATCTATGTATATATATACCAAAATGTATATGGGCTGGCCCAACCTAACCTTACAACTCTACAATCAGGTTCCTACTGGGCTGAACCCAAGCCCTAACATTAGCTGATTGAGGAATAAAGCAATGGGGAATTAAGTCTAAAATAGAGAGAGCAAAAAAAAGGGAAAGTGAGCTCACTGAGAAAGGCTCCACTGCGGAAGAGGGGACCGGATCTCGGCGGCTCACCGGATCTCGGCGAGCGGAGGTGCTGCTCTGCTGGAAAGGCGTGGGTGGTGCCGAAGTGGAGGAGAGGTGGCGGTCTCGGCGGACGGCTCGGGACTCGGGCTTGTCGGCGCTGCGGTGGTTCGGCGGATCAGTGGCCGCTTCGACGGCGCAGTCGTGGAAAACTCGCCGCTGGTGGTGGTACGCGATCGAGCGCTAGAGGGTGGCACTCGCGGAAGAGCTCACCTGGAGGCGTGCGTGATGCGGCGAGATCTGCATCACCTGGGAAGGACAGAGGTGGTGGCGGCCGGTCGCCGGGAACGGCTGGACACGGAGGCTCCGGGCTTCGTCGGTGGTTATGTGAGTAATTCGCGGTAGCGGTGGTGTTTTATGTGAGGGAGATGGATCTGGACTGGGAGGACGGTGGTCGTGGTCCGGGAGGCAGTGGTTGGCGGTCAGCGCTCCTGCTTGGAGGCGGTCGGCCTAGATGGTACTCCGGACGACGAAGAGGTACTCTCGCCCGTGAGGGCGTGGGGAGTTCTCGGCCAGTGGCGACGAGAAGCTACGTGGTCGGTGGTCCATGGTGCACTGTTCAGGCTACGGTTGGCAGATTTTGGTGCCGCGGCACTCGTGTCCAGAGACGGCAAGGGCGCGGGTGAACGAGAGGCGGGAAAGCGCAGCCAAGAAGGCGTTGTAGTTCTGATGGCTCCACGTCGAGCACAGGGACTCGTCGAGTGTGGAGTTTGTGGTGGCGACGAGCTCGATTCTATACCAATGTGGCAGCGTCAAAGCGGTTCAAGGATGGATCCGAACGGAGGGCTTCACTGGCTCCAGTGAAGGTGCAACGTCGGCCGACGCACAGAGGAGGTGATGCGGAAGGTAAGTGGAGATGGTGGTGGTGATGTTTGATATGGATGGTGGTACTGTTCGTGTCAGGTGTGTCCGACATGAATCGGGTTTGTAATATTTAATGGAATAAGACGGGATAGACACAGACACACGGGTCCGGACCCGACTATTGGCGGTATGGCCAGATGATGGTTATGGACACACGGATGGACACGGTAATGGTAATGTCGAGGATTTGGATGTGTGGCTTCGTGGCAATGTGGTTGTTGTTGCTGACGATGGATAGTCGTGGCGGGGTTGACAGGGAGTGGCCGGCGACTCGGGTGGTGGAGGGTGAGGTGCCTGGTGTTGCCGATGGTTGCGAGGAAGGGCAGAGTTGAGGTACGGGGAGAGGGATGTTGGCTTGGCTTCGGACTCGCCACGGCGTGGTGGCGTTGGCAGGGATAGAGGGGAAACACAAATTACTTTTCTTTTGAGAAGATGAAAAGATGACTTTCTAGTTATGTATAAGCCAGAGGAATTAATAAGGGAGATTTTGTACGCACGGTACATTTAGATAAATTTTGTTTTATGCTAGGATTTAGATTGATCTAATCTCCTAGAATAAATAACTAATAACGTTTAAAGTAAATTTTATTAACTAATCTTAAATTCTAATAGATAAGTCTTTAATTTAAATCAAATATAGTTGTTTAAAATAATTTATTTCAACCGAAATCTACTAGTTGATAACAATAGTTAGTTTAAATCAACCTTTTATTATTATTCGGTAGCTTATCATGCGAATAATGATCAATGTTAAATTCTAAAACCATATTTAGTGCTTATCGAAAATCATAGTTTCAAATCAAAGAAACATATATTTTTTTTATAAACAAATCTTATAAATAGTCATCATAGCAACTTAAATATTACAATATCATAATTTTAAATATATCTTTTTATTAATCAAAACTTCTTTTAAAAACAATTTGACGAGAACTTTATTGTTCAGACAAAATAGGATTTCTCAAATCATTCTCTCGCCAATCCTTTTGAAAGTCAAAATAATAAAACTTCTTTAGATTGTTTGATAATAAAATAGTTTTATTAAACAATGCAGTATTTTTGAAAATATTTAATTTAAAACTAGTTTTGGATAAAATGAATTAATTGTATAATATCATTCAGAAGCATAGATAATCAAAATAAATAAATAAAAAATAGTTTTTAAAAATTTGGAAAGAGGGGTTACAATTTGAGTGGGACACAAGCTACATGAATGCTCTAGGCTTAGCATAGATCACAATGATCCTTTGGGTCGAAGGGTTCGGGTCAAAATTGTGTCTCCAATTTCAATTGGAACAAACATAGACATTTGGTCTAACTTAAATATGGTTTTCGTATACGAATGTTGTGCTATAAAAATAAAGCACGTAGAGACGTGTTTGAGTGGGACATAAGGAGTACAAGTCTAGAGGAGCTCTACTAGGTCACTGTTTGCCATGACATAGAGTTGAACGAACTTATGTATTCAAACGTATAAAAATAGTAAATCGATTCCTAAACAGGTGATCTAAGTACAAGAATTTTTGGAGAAGTGTGGCGATGGAGATCGAGCATTGCAGTGGCTCCTTTACTCTATTGATGATCTGACGACGAGTTGAACTTGCTCTGGCTTTCTGGGGCTTGTGAATAGAACTCTTGGTTGCCAATCAGGAAATTGTCGACCTTGCCGAAGATTTTTTGATCAAAGTAAAACTTCTTCTATTTATAGGCGAACACATATGCCATGTGCATAAGATTTGTTGGTTGCGCAGGAGTACTGTACGTTGAGATATGAGAGAATATGCTATCACTGCATGGTAAGGGTTACTGCTGAGCTGACACGTGGCGGACGTTGAGATTCTCTTCCATAGCTGACACGTGGCGGACGTTGAGATTCTCTTCCATCAAGATCTCAAGTAGTTATTAGCATAATCGAATAAATGACACATAGTGTGCATCTATTGTTCGAGACTTTTTGTTTAGGTGAAGTCGATCGGGTTTGGTCATATCCAAAGAGTAGAGTTTTGTCTCTATCTTTGGGACAGCGGTTTAAACAAACGGATTAGTTATTGCCCTAATCAATAGAACCAAATTTTGTTCTTAACTTTGGAGCGATGGTTTAAACAAAATCGATTAGATATTGCTCCTATCAACTGAACTAAACTCCGATCTTATCTTTGGAGTGGTGGTCAATATCTTGAAAAGGTATAGATACCAGACTGGCCATGTAGGACAATGCCACCTCATTGGACTATGCGTCTATGCGAGCTGTACTTTTGGTGAGGCTTCGATGTCAGTATACTTTTGGGTGACAAGGAGACTGCGTTTCGAAGACAATCGATTCACTGCGCTTTTGGGCGACAAGGGCACTATGTTTCGAAGACGACAGAGTCTCCTGAAGGAGCCTTTTGAATGGGTTGCGCTTCTGGGTTGACGAGGAGACTGTGTTTCGAAGACGACAGAGTTACTACGCTTTTGGACGACGAGGAGACTATGTTTTAAAGACAACAGAGTCTCCTGAAGGAGCTTATTTAATGGGTTGTGCTTCTGGGTTGACGAGGAGACTGTGTTTCGAAGACGACAGAGTCACTGTACTTTTGGGCGACGAGAAGACTGTGTTTCGAAGACGACGGAGTCTCCTGAAGGATCCTATTAATTGGATTGCACTTCTGGGTTAACGCGAGGGAGCTGTGCTTTTGGTTTGAACCGAAGTAGCTTTGCTTCTGAGTTGAAGGAAATAGCTGTGCTTCTGACTCGATGGAGCTAGTTTTTTTACGAAGTCTTTATCTGTAGGAACAATTAATGGATGTGTTGACATTCTCTCATTTAATTACCGCTATCTTTTGGGGAATTTAAGAAGTTTGTGGCCTAGGACTCTGTCAAATGAACCTATTAAATGAGATTCATTATGCTGAGTCCTAGGTTCATCCCATTAATTTGGGGGCTCTTTGATCGATTAACACGTTACCTTTGGAGGTTGGATCACATTCAGCCTATAAAGGGAAGCTTTTTCTGAGGAGCCATGTCCACTGTCTTTTAGCATTCCTATTGTTAGCCTTGTACAAGTCAGTTGTTGGTTGTGGATATCTTCGTTCAAAGAAGCTGTGTTACTATAGTAGACCATCTACTGGATTTCAAGATGCACTTGAGCGCTTGGCATAAGGAGTTCGAACCTGAACAACATCTTGGAGGTCTTCTAGATCCAAGCTACCGGGTTTGGATTGATTGCCGACCCGAAGAGCCATAGGCTGTGCTCTGTCCTGCTCAAAAGCCGCAGTAGTGCAGGAGCTGCGTTCTTGCTCGGACCAATAGCTGCTTCATTAGCCATATTGGAGTTCTTTCGTACCTGGCTAGGAAGTGGCTTGCTCTGACGGAAAAGTGATTCGCCCTGACACTACTGTACGTTTTGGGGGGCTGTGCACTTTCTGAAAACTGCATACTGGTAGACTTTTATATATTTTACTCTTTATATGTAATCATGAAGAATCTGCAATAGATCTTTGTAGACATAATTTTAATAAAGAACTTATGCCTGCTGTGACTTCGTTACTATCTGCACTTTTGAGCAACTACGCTTTCGTGAAGTCATATGAATATTGTCACCTACGCTTCTGTGCTTGCTGTGTTTTATTTTTCATGCTTCTACAAGACCCCCTTCAATGTGTTTCGAACTTGATTCAAGCTCGGAATTCTTTGAACAGAAGCATGACGCGTGTCCTTTGCACAGAAATGTCCAGCACGCTTGCTGACAGGCTGTCGTCACGCTTGGCCTTCAACATTAAATGCCTTGAACCGTCGTTTTGTTAAAAGTTGATGATAACTCCTCATTTTTAGGAAACGTTCATCATGATCTCAACTTTAATTCCTACGTTGTTCAAAGAGTCTCTTCGAATATGAAGAGTTTTGTCTTTATCTGCTTACGTGGTGGCACCCTATAAGTAGGGGGTTGCTCGGCGAGGGAAAAACTTTATTTTTTTCCTTCCAACATAAGCTTTTCGTTAAAGCTTTCTTCTTTCTTCAAACTCTAGCTTTCCCGCCATGGCTTCCAAGAGATAGAGAGTTCCGAAAGTTCCCAGAGGGGGGCATCGACTACGAGAAGGGCAGCAGGAAGCCCTAGACCAATCGGGGGAGCTGCTACGAGCCCGAGACAGACTAGGCCGTCTATAGTGAACACGAGACAGGCTAAGAGGAAACAACCGATCTCAGAGGCTACTAATGACGAAGCCTCTCCGGCTATCAAAGTCATAGTGCACGCCGACATGCGACCGCCTATTGCGAGTAGGTGTTCTGTGCCTCGCTGATTCACATGAGTGTCACTACCACTTTTCTAGGACAAGGGTATTTATGTCATTTCATAAATTGAGTCTTTTTTTCTTCTAATATGATGGTTGTAATTATTAGTAGTCTAATTAATCATTAGTCATGGTAGACCTCATTTAATTTGACTTGACCAACGAGTTGATAAACTAGACTGTATTCATGGTTAGGTTGAACACAAGTCTTGATTAGAGCCAAACCACTTAGCCTACTTAAGGGCCCACTTAATACTAAGTGTAATGAGAGGATTAGGGCTAGTCTAGAGCCTATTTAACCCCCTTTCAACCTAAAATCACAGCCACCAATAAACTAGGGTTTCTATCCTTTCCTCCATTCCAAACTTCCCCAAATTACTTCCTCTTTCCTCCATTGTTTGGACAAAAGCTTGGGGGAGCTCAAGGAGGCTAGAAGAACGCACTAGCAAGGGTTTGAAGGCTTATTCTCCATCCATTTTCTCTATTTTCGTGCAACTTGATAGAGGCTCCCTCCTACATAGGTATAACCCTCTAAACTTGTATTTCCATAGCTCAAATCCTTGCATTCATATAGGAGACCTACCCCATGACTCTTAGGGAGTAGATTGAGGTCCTAATGAGTCCTATAGTGATGGTTATGTAGAGTTTTGTGTCCACTTTAGGAAGACTACAAGTTTTGCCCCCAATGTGTTTGTTAGAATGTCTAGGTGGTTATATAAATCATGTTTTTTCAGTTTTCTCTTAAGTATAGCTTGGTTGTGGTTTGGTAGGCACCTAAATGGGTTTCTAAGTGTTCGTATAGAGGTATACATATATATATATATATATATATATATATATATATATATATATATATATATATATATATATATATATATATATATATATATATATATATATATATATATTGTTACGTATGTAGGTTGTGAGCCAATGTATTCACTATTTTGATTTTTCCTTCACTGTTGGATTCCTGAGAGAGTGAGTTTGTGTCGTATGGCAGTAGGAATAAGGAGTGAGGGTTATGTAGGTGTCAGTTATGAGAGAGGCCATTTGGCCATAGGTGTTTTCTTGTGTGTGCCTTATAGATGTAGATTTGTGAATGGTTTGGGGCTCGGGAAGAGCCTAACCTCTGCTCTTTTGTGCAGAGCCTTGGAGGCCTGTGCACCTGGACTACACATCAGGTATTCCCTGGCCCTAGGTTTGGCCATGGCTCACTGTATTAGCAGTTGGGGTTAGAGCTATTGGCTCTGACCACAAAATAGTAGAATATTAGGATTAGTTAATGTAGCAGTAGAGTGCCTTGAAGATTGATTAGATTGAGTTGGTTTAGGCTTGCTTGCCTTGCTTGCATTGATTTACCTTGGCTGAGCATTTCATTAGGCCATTGGCCATTTGGCAAGGTGATACCTTGTGTGGCAGTAGCAATAGCCCCTTAGGTTCAGTCCCAGGACTTCAGTACATATTGACATGGGGATTTGAGAGTTAGGAGGTTAGTTCAGACGTTAGGTTTAGTAACAGAAGTTCTAATGTGTATGCGTGAATGCTCGAGTCCAGGTTTAGGCTCATGTGACAGTTGAGTTAGTTGTATCATTGAGCAAATAGGGAAGAGGTTTAAGGAAATAAGAAGATAAGGTTACAGTCCTAATTTGGACTTGCACTAGTCTCAGATGCTGTAACAGCATGTAGAGGGCTTGAGTATGAGGGTTATCCACTGTTCAGGTAATAGGGGGCCTTGGAGTCGAGCTACAGTGTCAGTGGCTCAGAGTTTCTTGTATCAGGCCCCCCTTTCCTTTGAATCAGTTGAGTATCAGATTTTAATATGGAGATTGTCTTGTGTCCCAGTCGAGGGTCCATGTGACACTCATAGTTGGGGAGTGTTACAGAGTTATTAGCCATACATATGACATCTTTTCCTTCAGTTAAAGATGATATCTTGCATCAACTGTGTATATAATATAGTGTATCTATTTTATGCATATTTAGTAGTAACAAGACAAATTGGTGATGAGTGTATCAGTGTAATGACAGTAGAAAGGAGGTAAAGAGCTTGGGGCTATTCAGTCATTTGGACTGAGATGTAGGTCAATGTCTAGTTAAGATTGTGGGTGGTTGTGTGTCTTAGTGTCATGAGATAATATGAGTTAGGACATCTATGTATCAGTAGTATTCTGAGTTCTGGGTTTTATAGGTGTTTTTGGTCGAGGGGATGCTCGGCCAGGGAGTACACTGTGAACAGTGCATCCCCTGCTGCCACGAGCTCGGTTCTCCCTCGATACGACTCGATATCACTTGCTAGTGACAAAGTCGAGTAGGGGCCATGACTGACAGTAAGTGTGGAGAGTTTGGCTTCAAACCATGGAGGATTTGAATTATCATTCGACCCACAGAGGTCATTCTGTGCATTCGAGTGCACTGTTTGCATTGCCTTAAGCACCTGTATTCCTTGTATTGCTTTGGCAGCTCGAGCAGTAGCAGCAGCAGGTGTAGAAGCTTGTAGTTCGATGGGCGTGGGCAGTAGTGGCTCGAGTTTGCCTTGGCATTGGCCATTTGGCTATATGTCACATAATTGGTGAGTGTGTCGTGATTAGAGTATTGTATATGGAGATTAGAAAGTAAGAAGGGGGAACTAGACAGTGGGAGGAATAAGCAGTAGGCTCGAGAGAGTGGCCCGTGCACTAAGTGCACAGAGCCTTTCTTGTTCAGAAATAAGGAAAGATAGGGGATTGATATGTTGTGTGTAAGGTTGAATATGGGTTGTAGATGTATCAGTTATTGATTTTATATGTATCAGATATTGATTTTTGTAGTGTATCAGTTCACTAGTTCTTATAGTGTATCAGTTTATATATAGGGGCTTATTTGTTATCTACTAACTGTCATGTAAGGGGTTCATATTAGAAGGTGTGTGGGTGTAGAGAGGGTTGAGAGAGTTGGGAAGTGGAGAGTTGTATCAGTTAGTGTCATACACAGGTTAGAGAGAGATGAAAGGAGATAGGCATCAAGAGATTTAGGATTTTAGTAAGTATCCTACATAGGAGAACCAGGAAGCAAGGGATCCTGCCCTCTTGACAGGGCCATTTGGCCTACTGCAAGCTTTTGGCAGCAGATATCAGTCTCTGGGTCGATACAGGAAATAAAGCAGGATCATAGAGGAGGGTCAGTCCTCTATGGACTGACATGATATTCAGTTAGTAGGAGACTGAGGAGTTCAGCTCTAACCAATTTAGTAATGGCATCCGTTTCCTACTAAGTGACTGAACTGAGAAATGGTTGAGGGGTTAGTGGCAAAGTATAAATATGGAGAATGATGTTGGGTTAACTATAAGGACTAGAGGGTGGTGCTCAGTCCAGTTGGACTGATGTGAGAAATCAGTATCCAAACTGATATTTAGATCAGTCCTTGACTGGTCGAGATAATTATTTCAGCTTGGGGAATCCCTGTTTGGCCAGGTAAAGTAGCAAGGGGCCAAGGAGATATGGAAAGTTAGTTGTAGATGTGAGGAAGGAAATGTAGGCAGTTAGGATTTAGGAAGGGGTTTGGTATTAGGTAGGTAATTTGTCTCTATATGAATGTATCAGATAGTAGTGTAGCCGATTATATATTATAGTATCCTATATGATTTTTTATACAAATGTTGACAAGTAGGAGTGTGTATAGTAGGGGAGAGGCAAGGAGTTTTAATATATAAATAGTTAAGGCAAGACTATATAGAGTATTACCTATAGGTAATGTACTAGTATCTAGGTAATAGTCTAATGAACCTAACCCTGTACTATAAGAGCTACAAAAGCCTAGGATAGATTGGTATATCCTATGTGCATATGTATAAACTAGTATAGGGTAAATTTAGGCATATGAATATCTAGGTTAGGGTATTTTAGGTAGTTATGACTTGATATAGGTTAACTTGACCTAGAATTTACTAAGGTTTGACCAGGGTTGACCAGTTGACCAGTTGACCAAAAGTCAACTGTGAGTCAATAATTGACCTAGCTTTGACCTAGATTGGTCTAGAAATCATGTAGATTGCATCATAAACTTTATTTACCTTATTTTAAACATATTATGACATGTACTGCTTTATCTAGGACATTGTGACTCCGGTGCAGACATCTAATATTATACTACTCTTTTCAGAGTAGCAGGCGAGTACATTCTCTGATAGTTCTCTAATTTAATTGTCAATGACTGTACTTCAGTTCTAGTTAGTTGTATGCGATTATCTGTTACGATACGTATGGATATTTCTGGATTCATGCATACGACACACATTTATTGTCTAGCCTCTATTACTGGAATCATTCTGGAATCATTTACTGGTATCATCATATTCTGGCTGGACTCATCTTGAATCATTGTGTCAAATTTCTGGATTCACTTGCTGGGAGGGGAAATACTAGAGTAAGGCATGTAGACATACCCAATTCTGGAATCACCCTATGCTGGAATCAAACTGGAATGATAGCCATCTTACACCCGGCCAGGTGTGTGATGTGCCGGATTACCTATAGCCGTTTACATGTCGATCTCGGTATTTTAAAACACATTGCTAGAGTATAGGCTGGACTCATCCTGGAATCATTGATCACTACGACTGGGATCGTCCCTTACTGGATTCATCTTGTATTAGATTCGTCTTGTACTGGACTTACATTGGAGTTACACTCGTATACATTTACTATCTGGACTTATATTATATTACCTTGGTTCAGCTAGTGCTATTTTTACAGTCTTCATTGCCATGATTCTTCTCTTGTTTAGTTACTTACTTTTCTTGCACTTTATATGTCTTTCTTTACCATCACCTGATTATAAACTGCCATGTTCATCAATACAACTGTCTATAACTGCCTTATAGTTCTCTATTATTTACTTGGGTTTACTAGATGAGATTGTTCTCGTTCCTGTCCTGACTGGACCTGTTGAAATTTTACTGATGATTGCCCTGAGGATATTTGCCCTACTCATTATGGACCTGACGAGGATTAGCTACCTTTGGGCCCGACACCCAGGAGTGATCAGGACTTAGTTTAGTAGACATGCTTCTGTTTCCATGTAGAGCTTGTTGTATAGAATTGAGACTTGAGATGTATTTGAGATTGTTAGAGATTGTTGTTATTATTTCAGTAGTTATTGTTGTCTTCAATTTCTTAGTTATATTTCGGTGTTATCTTATCGTGCTTAGACTGTAATTGAGTTACACCATATCTTATACTTGTCCTCCGTTCGGAGTTGATCTTGATGAGTACATTATATACTGCTTGAGTTGATGGTTAGTTAGAGACTTAGAACAGCGTTCTACCGCCGACACTGTGGCGTAGGCTGGGCATTGTTATATACTCGTACCCTCACAGTAGGTGCGGGTCGTGACACATTTTTAGTGGTGGCCCATGCAGGTCGAGAGTCAAATTAGTGCGATATCGTGGTAGTATGGCGACTTAGTTATACTGCTGCGAGCCTGCGATAGGATTGAGAGATAGGTTTTAACGGAGAGGTACTCAATCACAGTTAGGACTACTTGAGAAGATTCCTGGGATGACCCTTGATAATCTCATTATAAACTATCTCAAAATTCGATTCTGACAGTATCTATCTATCTTCCTTGTTCATCGTTGAATTTGATTCTTGGTATTCACTATTGACTTGATTTTCTACCAAGATAACATTATGGGCTAGGTTGCCTCAGTCATGGAATCTAGAGTCTTCTATAGCCATATTAGCTGGTTGGCGATAAGATAGAGTCTGATTTTGGATGTATTTCTCGGGTGTGGGAATTTAAAGTTTTCGCAGCCAAGCTAGCGGCAATGCGAAAATTTTAAATACCATGATTCTAGAGGTATGTACATTAATTGTGGATTCTATGGATTATCGCATCCATACTTACTGGTGTGACGAGGATTCTGGTAACATGGTTCTGGATAGACGGGTATGATTATCAGATTGCAGAATAGATACCATATAGATGGTGCCATGATATAATGGAGTAGAATATCAATGTAGATATTACTTGAGTATCATAGATTAGATAGAGGAAGCTAGGCCACCTGTAGCGCAGCACCGTGCCCCGTACCATCAGAGGGATATATCCCAGAGGGGCAGGGCTTTTGCGCTGACAGTCGAGTAGACGACGCTACGGGTGACGGGTTAGCAGGTCTTTCTTTCATGTTCTTCTTTCCATCTTGTTGTGTGGTTCCACTAGTACCTATCAGGATATTTTGTGATGTGCTAGATAGTATAGTGATCCTGATCAAGACTGCAATATCACGACCAGTAGGACCACAATTTGCATGTTTTAGGTATGGTTTTCTTGACCTTGATTGTTGGGGGCTTAACCTAGAAGAAGTACGACCATCTTAATTTCTAGGACGAAATTTTCTAGGGGGAGATTTGTCACTACCACTTTTCTAGGACAAGGGTATTTATGTCATTTCTTAAATTGAGTCTTTTTTTCTTCTAATATGATGGTTTTAATTATTAGTAGTCTAATTAATCATTAGTCATGGTAGACCTCATTTAATTTGACTTGACCAACTAGTTGATAAACTAGACTCTATTCATGGTTAGGTTGAACACAAGTCTTGATTAGAGCCAAACCACTTAGCCTACTTAAGGGCCCACTTAATACTAAGTGTAATGAGAGGATTAGGGCTAGTCTAGAGCCTATTTAACCCCCTTTTAACCTAAAATCACAGCCACCAATAAACTAGGGTTTCCATCCTTTCCTCCATTCCAAACTTCCCCAAATTACTTTCTCTTTCCTCCATTGTTTGGACAAAAGCTTGGGGGGCTCAAGGAGGCTAGAAGAAGGCTCTATCAAGGGTTTGAAGGCTCATTCTCCATCCATTTTCTCTATTTTCGTGCAACTTGATAGAGGCTCCCTCCTACATAGGTATAACCCTCTAAACTTGTATTTTTATGGCTCAAATCCTTGCATTCATATAGGAGACCTACCCCATGACTCTTAGGGAGTAGATTGAGGTCCTAATGAGTCCTATAGTGATGGTTATGTAGAGTTTTGTGTCCAATTTAGGAAGACTACAAGTTTTGCCCCCAATGTGTTTGTTAGAATGTCTAGGTGGTTATATAAATAATGTTTTTTCAGTTTTCTCTTAAGTATAGCTTGGTTGTGGTTTGGTAGGCACCTAAATAGGTTTCTAAGTGTTGGTATAGAGGTATATATATATATATATATATATATATATATATATATATATATATATATATATATATATATATTGTTATGTATGTAGGTTGTGAGCCAATGTATTCACTATTTTGATTTTTCCTTCACTGTTGGATTCCTGAGAGAGTGAGTTTGTGTCGTATGGCAGTAGGAATAAGGAGTGAGGGTTATGTAGGTGTTAGTTATGGGAGAGGCCATTTGACCATAGGTGTTTTCTTGTGTGTGCCTTATAGATGTAGATTTTTGAATGGTTTGGGGCTCGGGAAGAGCCTAACCTCTGCTCTTTTGTGCAGAGCCTTGGAGGCCTGTGCACCTGGACTGCACAGCAAGTATTCCCTGGCCCTGGGTTTGGCCATGGCTTACTGTATTAGCAGTTGGGGTCAGAGCTATTGGCTCTGACTACAGAATAGTAGAATATTAGGATTAGTTAATGTAGCAGTAGAGTGCCTTGAAGATTGATTAGATTGAGTTGGTTTAGGCTTGCTTGCATTGATTTATCTTGGCTGAGCATTTCATTAGGCCATTGGCCATTTGGCAAGGTGATACCTTGTGTGGCAGTAGCAATAGCCCCTTAGGTTCAGTCCCAGGACTTCAGTACATATTGACATAGGGATTTGAGAGTTAGGAGGTTAGTTCAGAGGTTAGGTTTAGTAACAGAAGTTCTAATGTGTATACGTGAATGCTCGAGTCCATTTTTAGGCTCATGCGACAGTTGAGTTAGTTGTATCATTGAGCAAATAGAGAAGAGGTTTAAGGAAATAAGAAGATAAGGTTACAGTCCTAATTTTGACTTGCACTAGTCTCAGATGCTGTAACAGCATGTAGAGGGCTTGAGTATGAGGGTTATCCACTGTTCAGGTAATAGAGGCATTGGAGTCGAGCTACAGTGTCAGTGGCTCAGAGTTTCTTGTATCAGGCCCCCCTTTCCTTTGAATTAGTTGAGTATCAGATTTTGATATGGAGATTGTCTTGTGTCCCAGTCGAGTGTCCATGTGACACTCATAGTTGGGGAGTATTACAGAGTTATTAGCCATACATATGACATCTTTTTCTTCAGTTAAAGATGATATCTTGCATCAACTGTGTATATAATATAGTGCATCTATTTTATGCATATTTAGTAGTAACAGGACAAATTGGCGATGAGTGTATCAGTGTAATGGCAGTAGAAAGGAGGTAAAGAGCTTGGGGCTATTCAGTCATTGGGACTGAGAGGTCGGTCAATGTCTACTTAAGATTGTGAGTGGTTGTGTGTCTTAGTGTCATGAGATAATATGAGTTAGGACAACTAAGTATCATTAGTATCCTTAGTTCTGGGTTTTATAGGTGTTTTTGGACGAAGGGATGCTCGGCCAGGGAGTACACTGTGAACAGTGCATCCCCTGCTGCCACGAGCTCGGTTCTTCCTCGATACGACTCGATATTACTTGCTAGTGCCAAAGTCGAGTAGGGGCCATGACTGACAGTAAGTGTGGAGAGTTTGGCTTCAAACCATGGAGGATTTGAATTGTCATTCGACCCACTGAGGTTATTCTGTGCATTCGAGTGCACTGTTTGTATTGCCTTAGCACCTGCATTCCTTGCATTGCTTTGGCAGCTCAAGCAGCAGCAGCAGCAGGTGTAGAAGCTTACAGTTCGATGGGCGTGGGCAGTAGTGGCTCGAGTTTGCCTTGACATTGGCCATTTGGCTATATGTCACATAATTGGTGAGTGTGTCGTGATTAGAGTATGGTATATGGAGATTAGAAAGTAAGAAGGGGGAACTAGACAGTGGGAGGAATAAGCACTAGGCTCGAGAGAGTGGCCTGTGCACTAAGTGCACAGAGCCTTTCTTGTTCAAAAATAAGAAAAGATAGGGGATTGATATGTTGTGTGTAAGGTTGAATATGGGTTATAGATGTATCAGTTATTGATTTTATATGTATTAGATATTGATTTTTGTAGTGTATCAGTTCACTAGTTCTTATAGTGTATCAGTTTATATATAGGGGCTTATTTGCTATCTACTAACTGTCATGTAAGGGGTTCATATCAGAAGGTGTGTGGGTGTAGAGAGGGTTGAGAGAGTTGGGAAGTGGAGAGTTGTATCAGTTAGTGTCATACACAGGTTAGAGAGAGATGAAAGGAGATAGGCATCAAGAGATTTAGGATTTTAGTAAGTATCTTACATAGGAGAACCAGGAAGCAAGGGATCCTGCCCCCTTGACAGGGCCATTTGGCCTACTGCAAGCTTTTGGCAGCAGATATCAGTCTCTGGGCTGATACAGGAAATGAAGTAGGATCAGAGAGGAGGGTCAGTCCTCTATGGACTGACATGATATTCAGTTAGTAGGAGACTGAGGAGTTCAGCTCTAACCCATTTAGTAATGGCAGCCTTTTCCTACTAAGTGACTGAACTGAGAAATGGTTGAGGGGTTAGTGGCAAAGTATAAATGTGGAGAATGATGTTGGGTTAACTATAAGGACTAGAGGGTGGTGCTCAGTCCAGTTGGACTGATGTGAGAAATTAGTATCCAAACTGATATTTAGATCAGTCCTTGACTGGTGGAGATAATTATTTCAGCTTTGGGAATCCCTGTTTGGCCAGGTAAAGTAGCAAGGGGCCAAGGAGATATGGAAAGTTAGTTGTAGATGTGAGGAAGGAAATGTAGGTAGTTAGGATTTAGGAAGGGGTTTGGTATTAGGTAGGTAATGTGTCTCTATATGAATGTATTAGATAGTAGTGTAGACAATTATATATTATAGTATCCTATATGATTTTTTATACAAATGTTGACAAGTAGGAGTGTGTATAGTAGGGGAGAGGCAAGGAGTTTTAATATATAAATAGTTAAGGCAAGACTATATAGACTATTACCTATAGATAATGTACTAGTATCTACGTAATAGTCTAATGAACCTAACCCTGTACTATAAGAGCTACAAAAGCCTAGGATAGATTGGTATATCCTATGTGCATATATATAAACTAGTATAGGGCAAATTTAGGCATATGAATATCTAGGTTAGGATATTTTAGGTAGTTATGACTTGATATAGGTTAACTTGACCTAGAATTTACTAAGGTTTGACTAGGGTTGACCAGTTGACCAGTTGACTAAAAGTCAACTGTGAGTCAATAATTGACCTAGCTTTGATCTAGATTGGTCTCGAAATCATGTACATTGTATCATAAACTTCGTTTACCTTATTTTAAACATATTATAACCTGTACTGCTTTATCTAGGACATTGTGACTCCGGTGCAGACATCTGATATTACACTACTCTTTTCAGAGTAGCAGGCGAGTACATTCTCTGATAGTTCTCTCATTTAATTGTCAATTACTGTACTTCAGTTCTAGTTAGTTGTATGCGATTCTCTGTTACGACACGTATGGATATTTCTGGATTCATGTATACGACACACATTTATTGTCTGGCCTTTATTACTGGAATCATTCTGGAATCATTTACTGGTATCATCATATTCTGGCTGGACTCATCTTGAATCATTGTGTCAAATTTCTGGATTCACTTGCTGGGAGGGGAAATACTAGAGTAAGGCATGTAGACATACCCAATTCTGGAATCATCCTATGCTGGAATCAAACTGGAATGATAGCCATCTCACACCCGGCCAGGTGTGTGATGTGCCGGATTACCCATAGCCGTTTACATGTCGATCTCGATATTTTAAAACACACTGCTAGAGTATAGGCTGGACTCACCCTAGAATCATTGATCACTACGACTGGGATCGTCCCTTACTGGATTCATCTTGTATTAGATTCTTCTTGTACTGGACTTACATTAGAGTTACACTCGTATACATTTACTGTTTAGACTTATATCATATTACCCTGGTTCAGCTAGTTCTATTTTTACAGTCTTCATTGCCATGATTCTTCTCTTGTTTAGTTACTTACTTTCCTTGCACTTTATCTGTCTTTCTTTACCATTACCTGAATATAAACTGCCATGTTCATCAATACAACTGTCTATAACTGCCTTATAGTTCTCTGTCATTTACTTGGGTTTATTAGATGAGATTGTGCTCGTTTCTGTCCTGACTGGACCTGTTAAAATTTTACAGATAATTGTCCTGAGGATATTTGTCCTACTCATTATGGACCTGACGAGGATTAGCTACCTTTGGCCCCGACACCCAGGAGTGATCGAAACTTAGTTTAGTAGACATGCTTCTGTTTTCATGTAAAGCTTGTTGTATAGAATTGAGACTTGAGATGTATTTGAGATTGTTAGAGATTGTTATTATTATTTCAGTAGTTATTGTTGTCTTCAATTTCTTAGTTATATTTCGGTGTTAACTTATCGTGCTTAGACTGTGATTGAGTTACACCATATCTTATACTTGTCTTCCGTTCGGAGTTGATCTTGATGAGTACATTATATACTGCATGAGTTGATGGTTAGTTAGAGACTTAGAACAGCGTTCTACCGCCGACACTGCGACGTAGGCTGGGCGTTGTTACGCACTCGTACCCTCACAGTGGGTGCGGGTCGTGACAATGAGCATTTTACTCTTTAAAGTAGCGTCTCGTAGATGTGTGAAGCTTTTCTTGCTGATGTGCATGGGCGCCATTCCTCGGAGTGGCGTTCCGAAGATGTGCTAAAGCTTTATCAATCGATGCCCAATGTGCTGAGGTTTCTGTGAACGCGTAGTCAGTTTCTACGCCTTGTTTATTTTACAAAATACCTGCACGGATACTTGTTGGCTGACACGCGGTGCAACTTTGATAGTGCCTGTACGGATCCTCATACAATGATTGTATGGAGTGCCTCCGCATTATTGTAGAAGATACTTCACATTTTTTTGACACACTTTGTTCATGCGCAGTTCCTATGTCAACGCCTCTCCTCAGGAAAATCCTTTTTGACTCGACGGTCTGTGCCGTAGGCGTAAACGTCGACGAGGTGCTCATTAATCCTGCCAAACAGTCAATTGCCCAAGGTCAAATAAAAGGGCGGCTGGTAATGATACGGGATCAACAACCTATATATTTTTGTCGTATGATGGATCGAGGTAAGTCGAGGTAAGTTCTCTCCCTTCTGATGCCATTAAGATGCTGAAATATTTGTTTTTATTTGGCGATCAGCTGGTTCTAGAAGTGACCGAGCTCCTAGAGATAAATAAAAACTGGTACTTTGAGAATGACATTCTCCCTTTGTATATTCCATCGGTCAGTCGGTACATCCCGCGCTCGATTTTCTTTTGCTTTGTTGAGAAGCGTCTCATGAAATGGGATCTGAACCCGAAGTAAGGGGCTTTAATAACTGGACATATTCGAATGGACGGATACTCTACTAGGAGGGATACTTTCAGGAGTGGACACGATGGTTCGTCGTATATGCTGCGTGTGTTACTCCCCGGTCGTCTGCTCAGCGAATTTACCACAGAGGTGCATCCATTCTGGGCATCTCTTTTTGGCAATAGGCTTCTGGCTATGGGATGTACATGCTCGAAGAAGGACTTTCGGGTTGAAGGTTGGATTCATCCTAGATCAAAATGGCACGAACTAACCCAATAAGTATTGGGTAGGTTCAAGGAGGATTTATAAGGTACGGGCTTGCGTCGTGCCATCAGGGCTATTGAGCATGGTATAGAGATCAATCAGTCTTTGTTTATAGCCTTGTTGGAACTCTACAACCAAAATACCGAGACTTTCTTCACTTCGTGTGGAGAGATAGGGTTGGCCCTTCATAAGATGCGTGTCATCTCGAAGTTGCTGTGGGGTGACGAGCCATGTGAAGAATACACCCCTTGTAAGGAAGATTTTTTAGTGTTGGAGATCAAATATTCCGAAATGATGGCGATGTAAAAATAACTGCTTTGCCACCATCAAGTATTCATGCGCCAGGGCGGCATGAAGGCTCAGCTACGTATCAAAGCTTTGGTGGATTATATCTTCACAAAGCATTCGTCGAGGCCGGGGACAGTTTATTTTACCGTATGCAGGTCATATATTCCTGACGAGGTAGAAGATCTGATAGCTGAAGCGGGGGTATCTACTCCCTCAATAGATGCCGAGGATAAGCCCACATCTACTGTTCACATCTACTTTTGTCAGAATCTAACTACTTTAAGTCCGAAAGCGATGTTGGCCGCTTTTCTGATGATATGGCTGCGAAAGGCCGTAGTTCCAAGAGGCTAGGAATCCGTAGGACAGATCAGTCGGGAATTCATTTTGCTAGCTGTGAAGCTTGCCTTTAAACATTCCTCGACTCTGCTCCCAGCTATGGTGTGTGGAATCTTACGAGGTCTGCGGGAGATCTCAAAGAGGATAATAGAGTGTCGTATGGGAGACGATAAATTCCCTCGGGTTGAGCTCCTTTATCATTACTTGATGGGTTGGTTGGCATTACATTGTCCCGGTTTGATAGTCCCCAGCACTCTCGATGGCTACGAGGAAGGGGATGCAACATTACGTAACTATCATCGAGCGAAATGGCTCCATCAGGGTATCCCCGTCTGTAGGTGGATGTTGAGCCATTTAGATATCTATGATTTCAATAGGGTTTCGCCTACGTACAAAGTTTACCATGTAGATGATGAGTTAGTAGATAGTGATTTAACTCTCGATGCGCTTCTACTAGTTGTAGTCTATTCGTATTTTGCATATGGTGTATCAAAACAAGAATCGGGTGTACCTGGAGCCTTATTTGTCGAGCCAATTCGCACGTCAGTTTGGCTATAGCCAAACTCTGATGGGCAACCCGAGCTCCAATCTCCAATCTCAGTCACGAAGGAAGTCTACTGGATGGTGCCCGGGCATGGTGTTATATAATGCCGGATGTACTAGAGTGAAGTTTACGATCCCCTCGATGCATGAAGAGACTCACATCTTATATTATGTCATAAAGTTTCAATGCATTGTGAATAACTTCTCACCGGACTACGATAGAGAGCGAAGCTTGTTCGAGGGAACGAAGTTCGAAACACCTCGATTGGCCTCAGAGCATCTTGAAGGGCTTACCTCGTCGAGGAGTAGATCGATAGACGGCTCCAGTTCATCACGGGAAGAAAGAAAGGAGGAAGCACTCCTGAGTAACCTGTTGAAGCATCAAGTTCCTTCAGGGTGAGCCCTCCTCCTGTCAAAAGAACCAGAAAGGCTGTGTCTTTGCGATGTGGACCCTCCCGACAGTCTTTGACAGAACAGAGCGCTCTTCGTGTGGAACCTCCTTCACAGGTATACCTTAATGTTCTCACTTAGGGCTTTGATTTTATACTTTCTGTATATCACTGATTTTCTTGTGTAGGCGAGGTCCACATGGTCGGAGATACTTAGGGAACTTCCCGAAGAACCTGCCTAGAGGTGTTTCGAGTTGCAAGGACCGAGGGGGAGACTGTAGCTCGTAAACTACTGATTCTGAGGATGTCGCTCCTCCCTTTCCTTTTGAATGTAGGACTCAGGGCTCTGTGGAGCCATTGGCTTTGCCTTAGCCAGCCACTTTTATGGGGCCGACTATGGACAAGCCCGTGGAAATACCCGGGGTCGGTCTGGCGATAGCTGAGGGTGGCATTCCAGAGTCTGTACCCGTGACGGGCCAGGTGGTCATGGATACTGAACGCATTACCTATGATCCTTCAATCGTACCTCCTCCTTGTGTCAAAGAAAGGGTTGAGGATAATCCCGATGCACCGGGAAACGAAGAAGATCATTCGGCCGAGGAACTGCCCTTGGCAAACTTCAGGGATTTGTCTCAGTGGCTGGTCAAAGATTTCATAGAAGGGTTGACAGAAGGCTGTCGAAGCATTGGCCTACCGAGCTGTTGAAGGACCCGTAAAAATAAATATCAAACAGTTGGTCGATGAGGTCATCGTGGGAGCTGTCGAGGAGGTGATTAAGGAGTTAGCTAAAATGGTCCTCGGAGAAATGACCGAGGAGACCAATGCAGAACAAGTTGATACGGCCAATGGTGATCCAATGATTGAGATTCCAGTCGAGGTGGCTACTGATATGGTGGTTGATGGTGCTGCTGATGAGCCCGCCAATGAAACCAATAAAAGCCGACCAAGGAGACTGGGGATGATTCGATCGAGAAGACCATTGATGAGCCGACTGTTGAAGTACCTTTTAGCACAGTCACCACAGGACTGCTCGAAGAGGCTGCCATCAAGCCGGTTGTTACGGACTTGGTCGAAAAGACCGCCGAGGAGTCGGCTATAGTAACCGTCGAGAAGTCGATCGCTGAAATTGTTCAAGTGTCAGTTCACACAGCTTCACTTGCAGAAATGGTTGAAGAACCGACGAGGGAGCCTGCTGAAGAGCCGGTAATACATCAGACGGTGTTAGCTCACGCCGTCTCGGTGCCACTGATGGCCTCCATTCCAGTCATGGCACCACCTGCTCCAGCTGTGATACCTAGGCACGTATTGGCTGCCATTGCTGCTCCGGAACCTTCTATTGTAGCATCTTCGATAACCCCGATGGGTTTGCCCAACAATGCGTACTATACCAACCTCATTCTGGGTACCGTTCGTCATGCCTTGAAGTGCGGTATAGAGTGTGTCTTGCGGGATAATCAATCGCTTCGTCGGGCTCAGTCTGCCGTAACGGCCCAACTGGTGGCCTTGTGCAACTATCCAGAGTACGAGGCGAAGGAGGACAAAGTAGAGGCTCTTCTGGCAAAAGTGGAAACCACCGTCACAGAGCTTTAAAATCTTGAGCGTGGTCTTTCGACCCTGGCTGCTGCAGAGCTAGAGAAGATGGCCTTCGAACTTTTTTAACAAGAGCAGAAGCGTCAGGCCCTGAATGACAGACTTTCCGATATCGAGACCAAAATTAAAGAAGTGACTGACACCGAAGAGGTTCAGGTCTGCCATCGTACAGCTTTGGAGGAACAGTATGAAACCCTCCAGAAGCATATTCAGCAGATAGAAGAGACGTTGGCCCTTGCCGAGAGTGAGTTGGACAAGTCAAGGGACCAACAGGAGGTCCTTCGCCAATGATTCGAGACCCTGGCTCGGGAGAAGGAAAGTATTGGCGTTTATCAAGCAGAATTGGACCTTGCACGCCAGAACTTGTCCCAGCTCGAGGATGAGGACGCTCGACGTCAGGAGGCAGAGCGTCGAGTCAAAGACTTGGTTGGGCCCCAAGTTACTCTTTTGAGGAGTAGACTGGAAGAACTCCTGCATCGATCATTCCAATGCTGATGTCTTTGTTGTCTTTTTGTCTTTCGCTTTTCGAGAGACCCTTTTGTAACAAAGAAAGAAAAACCTTTCCTTTTTATGAATGAAAAGCTTTAGCTTTGCTTTCTTGTTTGTCCAATTGCTGTGAACATTCTTGTACAATAATGAGAATTCCCTCAGAGGTAGTATGACGTGATGGGATGAAGATAACTCTGCTATAGATAGGGTATTTTACTCAGAGGTTAAATGGACATGGTAAATACGATATTTTGAGGTAGAATTTTCCTTACTCAGAGGTTATATGGACATGGTATGGATAGACTCTATGGGTGTATAGAACGACTCAGAGGTGATATGGACGTGAAAAGTTCTATAGATAATTATGACAATCACGGGATTTGTCATGGAAGAAATGTCTACTCAAAGGTAATATGGACATGGTAGGCACGATCCTCACTGGGGTGTAGAATAACAACTCCAAGTTAATATGGACGGGAAATGTTTTTCTACTGGAGGAATATGAAAGAGATGAATTCGATAATAGAATTCGTGAACATTCATGGAGGATGTGGAAATATATGTCAATTTGGACCTCAGACATAGTATTTCATCAGGAACTTGCCATTGATCGACATCATTAGCAAGTCGCTGTTAGGCTTGGCCAGTCGGTAAGCAACATTGCAGTAGACCGTCTCTAAGACGAACGGTCCTTCCCACTTGGGCTCGAACTTCCAGGTCGTCTTATGAGTCATCACCATCAGTCTTCGAATTGATAAGACGAGGTCGTCCACTTGAAATGTTCTTTCCCGGACCTTTTTGTTGAAGGCCCCGAAAATTAGAGCTTAAGATAGCTCGATCTGTTGCTGAACTAGCAAGCGCTTTTCGTCCAATGCCTCCAATTCTTACAGCCACCGTCTTTGATTGTCTTCATCAGTCAGCTGGTTGGTGGTGGCTACCCGTAAAGATGGTATCTGGATCTCCAAAGGAAGCACCGCCTCTTTTTCGTAAATAAGAGAAAAGGTGTGTTGCCAGCAGACATCCCAACAGTCGTACGGTAAGCCCACAGACATTCACCAAGATTTTCATTCCAGTCGTGCTTACTAGAAGAAACTACTTTCTTGAGCAGCTTGCCAATAGTCTTGTTGAATGCTTCGGCTAGTCCATTTGCTGCAAGATTGTAAGCCCTTGACGCTACATTCTGTATTCGATTTTTATCACAGAACCGATGGAATACGTGGCTCACGAACTGAGGGCCGTTGTCGTGGATAATCCTTCTGGAAACTTCGAAGCGGTATATGACATGATGCTTAACAAAGTTAATCATGTTCAGGGTTATTACCTCAGCCAGCGGTATTGCTTTCGCCTACTTAGAAAAGTATATGGCGATGGCGAGGATGAACTGGTGTCCTTTGGAGGTCGGTGGGCTAATCGGCCCAATGATGTCCATTCCCCATGCTTCAAATGGCCAGGCGGCCGCTGTGGGATGTAGGAACTCCGAAGGATGGTGGATGAAGTCAGTATGCAACTGACATACCCGACACTTCTTTGCATAACCAACTGCATCAGCCATCATGGTGGGTCAGTAGTAACCCATGCGACGGAGTCAATCCAGTAACTTAGGACCAGGCTGGTGAGCCCCATAGGTGCCAGCATGTGCCTTCCGGAGTGCTTCTTATGCTTCTGTGTTGGATAGACATCGCAGGAGGAGTCCGTCGTATGAATGACGATATAACATTTTGGTAGTTATGTCATAGAAGATCGGAGCGAACGCCTTTTGATAGAAGTTGCTTTCTTCAAGTCTTCGGGCAGGACTCCATAGACTGCGTAGTCTATGAACGGCAATTATTTGTCCTAAATGTCGATATTAGTGTCTATTTGTACTGAGTAACTCAGACACGTATGTAGATTGTTCTTCGGGCAAACCAGCTCTTGTCCTATCACCGTGACGGTATATTGGGTTTCGGCAGGAGCTGCTAGAGAAGCGGTGAGGCCAGCGAGTGCGTCGGCCTCTAAATTTTGTAATCGAGGTTCATGTTCTATAAAGAATCCTGTGAAGGTGGAAATGATATTGATTGCTGCTTGGTGGTAAGGAACCATATCTTCATGTTGAACCTTGTATTATCCTAGAACCTGGTCGATAATCAGTTTCGAGTTGCCATAGGCCTTAATGTAGTTGACCCCCAACTTTTAGTAAGCTGGAGCCCAATGATGAGAGCGTTGTACTCTACAACATTATTGGTGCACGACTGCTTGAGGGAATATGCAAGATATAGGACTAAGCCGTCGGGATTGATGAAAATGACTCCGACCCCTGTGATGATCTCGCCTTTGGGCCATGTTCTTGAAGCACTGTAACGCCCCAGTCCCATAATACGTAGGACTAGGAACGTAGACATGCCAGCTGTATTCATACGAAATACGTAGGTCTCATATGAATACATAAGCTGTAAAATGCAGTAATCCAAGACAAACTAAATCTCATCCACAATGAAAAGAATAATAATATGAATATCAACTCGAATATTTATAATACAATCGTTGGGCGGAGACAAAATCCACTACCAACTATCTCAATGAAAAAAATGTACAATAAATCGAGCGATAAAAATGGCAAGACGAACCAAGCGCAATTGTCTTCGAAGGAATGAAGAAGACCACGGCCTTGGCTAGGATACCTGCGAAAAACATGAACACACACCTGGGAAAAAACCAGGTCCTCAGACGGACGTAGCAAGATACAGGAAGAACAAGCTAATATGAACTGTCATAATAATAAAATATATGTAAACTAGACATAAATATGCAAAGGAGATTCTAACCGCCTAATGTGCAATTTAGAGGACAACTTTCATACGCATGGGTGGGATTTGTGGCTATAAGTACGTAACTGGCATCCAGTGATCCGTATCCGTCCGTAACGTCTAAAACGTCAGAGGGTAACTGCAAAATATCGCCATAGTTCCTTTCGAAAACTATGGGTTACCTGTTTGGCTTCCCATACGCACTAGCGACTGTCCTCCCCCAATATATCCCACACTGTGCAAGTCATGTCCATGGCTCGTCCAGTTTTGTAACTGCTTGAGTCTCTAAAACCTTAATCATAGCAGTTACGAATATCTACCGTCACACGACTTTAGAGATATCTAGTCAATAAGTCGTGCCCCTAGCAATATGTCTCCAACCGTGTAGTATGAGTGTCACAGTCAAGGAAGATATAAGGATATCCCCCAACAAGAAGGTAGTCCGCTAACACTAAGTCAACATGCATAAAATAAATAAAAATAACGACTAATAATGTCGCTTGCACCCAAGTATGGCTTGGACGCACAGTTTATAACAAAGGAAAACTAACAATATGGAACAAAATAAATAATACAGAAAATAAATAATTTGACAGTAAAATTAGCAAGGTATACTTGCCTGTTGGGACGCCCGGTGAGCTGCCTGGTGTGGTACAATAAAAGTGGCACAAGATCGACTTCGGTGCAACAATGATGCAAAGGGGCCTCCGATGGTGGCACGGATTGTCTCAATGGGTCCAAGATGGTTAATTTAGTTAGGGTTGGTAAGGGGAGCTGCGGTATTGGCAAGGAATGGGAATGGTGGAATTAGTCATGGTCACGGTGATAATTTAGAGGATAAAATACTATATACTATTTAAATTATTTATGATACCATACTCAAGAAAAATAATAATAATAATAATAATGATTTTTACATAAATAATTGAAAATATAAATATAATTTAGAAACTACATTTGTATTAGTCAAAACATACTTTTAGAAAATATAATCTAAAGAGAATCAATTAGATGAATTTGGGCTATAAACAAAATTTTGTCAAAATACCAATAAATTAAGTTTTGAGACGAATTTAAATTTACCTATAGGGTCAAGTCCCAATATATTATTTTTGACATACGCTATAAATTTAGAAATATTTATTTAAAAAAATAAAAAAATATTAATAAAATAATTTACAATACTAATGTTAACTAACAAACTATTGATAATCATAACAAATAATAATAATAATAATAATAATAATAATAATAATACAAAGTTTATAATAATAATATTATTATCATTAATAGTAATACTTATAACTGATACAAAAAAAAGAACATTTAATAAAATATACCAAACAAAATACAAAACAGAAGAATACAAAAAAATACAAAACAAAAATCCCATTCCACAGTTCCTTGTTTAGGAAGATCAAAGAGGGGAGAGAGAGAGGGAAGATTGGGAGACGGTGAGTGGAAGTTGAGCGGGGGAGTCGGAGAGGACGGCACGGCGTCGGGGGAAAGAAGGAGCGGCAGAGAAGGGAAGGTGCGGAGGCTGGGAAGGAGGTAGTCGGCCGGGCGCGTGTGGGCACGCGGCGGCGTGGCTGACGCAGGGTGGTAGCCGGGGTTTGAGATGGTCGGGAGAGGGGGTTTTGGCGGCTGCGAAGGGAGGAAAAAGGGGCGGAGAAGGTTGGGAGGAAGTCGACGGGGGCTGCCGTCGCGCTGGACGGGCGCTGACGGGGAGAGGCGGAGGAAGCGAGATCGGGCGGCGACGAGGCTGGGCGGAGTCTCCGGCAGCACGGCTGGACGCTAGGTCGGGCTCGGCGGCCAAGTGCGGTGCCGGCGGAGGAACACGCGGCGAGGGACTCCGCGTGGTCGGGAAAGGCGCACGCAGCGACGGGGTCGAGATACGGCCGACGGAGAAGGTTAGGGCTCCGTTCTTTATTAAATTTTCTGGTAGGTGGTGCCCCGGCGGTTTGGCCGGACGGGGTGAGTGGTCGTGGTGGTGGCCATGGGGATTTGATTCGGTCGTTGTCGGCCTGTCGGGCGGTGGTGATGGCTTAGATGGGTTTGGGTTTTTCTCTTTATTTTTCCTTCTACTTGGTGATGGTGGTGGCTGGAGTGTTCCGGCCGGTGGCTGTGTGGGTGTTCGTCGGACCTGGGTGGTTGGCGAAGGGGGTTGATGCTGGTGGTGGCGTTGATGGTGTTGTCGATGGGAAGACGGAGTTGGTGTTGGCAGCAGTGGTCGGTGGCTGTGGCCGAGATGCTGGCAGCGGTTGCCCATGGTGGTTGTGGTGGTGATGACGGTGGCGGTAGCGGTGGTTGCTGGTGTTGGGAGGCTGTGTGGAATCACGGGTGGCGAGCGGGGAAAGAGGCTGTGGTGGATGGCCGGAGGACGGGTTATGTCGTGGTGGTTCGTCTCTTGATCGGATAGGTGGCCGGGTTGATAGGGTTAGGATTAGGGTTAGGGATTTGGTGGTAGTGTCGGGATTGTCGACACGAAAAGGAGAAATCATGTATTTGTAAAAAAACGTGGAATAAGATTATGGACTGGGAGGGAACACGGACACGATGCACGGACTTTTGGGTGGTAGAAATTATGGGAGATAAATGATAGAAATTGGAGGAGTACCTGCCTATTTATAGGATGTGGGAATTTCCAATTAGATAGAATTAGGAGTAGTTTAAATCCCCTTTTAAATAAATTTAAAATAAATCAAATCCAATCCAAATCTAATTCAAAATCCAATTTAAATGTAATTAAATCTAATCTAAATTTAAATCAAATTCTAAATACTTAACTATTTAAATAAATCTAAAAATTTCAAATCTAAGTTTAAATTGCCACAATAACTTCCAAAAATATTTTTCAAAATACCTATAATAATTATTTCAAAAATAATAAATATTTTTAAATATCTTTTTGAATAATAAAATATTAATATTAATAAATCTCAAAAATTATATTTTTATTTAAAATAAACTAATAAATAATTACGAAATATATGTAGGTACAAAATGAGGTTCTCATAATTATGCTTTTCTAGCATACAATAAAAATATTATTTATTATTAATAATTATGAGAAATGAAGACTTTATAAATAAAATAACAAACTTGAAAAATTTTGGAACGATAACAAAATAATTATTATGTATATTTATTTTAAAACTTTAAAAATAGAAAAATAATATTTTCAAAAATATGTACGCTCGCACATAATCGTACTCGTCAAGCAATTTCGAAAAATAAAATTTTGTGCGCGACGTAAAATACGACTACACAACGTACAATACAAAATTTTTAAATCAGTACCAAAATCGATAAAAAAATATAGTAGAAATTTAGGGGTCTTACATCCTACCCAACTTACAAGAATTTCGTCCTCGAAATTAAAAACAAGTAGGGGGTTGAGAGGATACAAGGGTATATCAATGAGGAACAATTAAATCACGACGTTCAAAATATACGTTAGAAAATCGTGATTCGATAACTTCGAAAATAATCACGAACTTATTTTAGGGAGTAATGGATGGTCGCGTGTTAACGGAAGAAGAGACAAAGATTAACGGTCAATAAGGGTGGTAATTTGATTTGAGATTAAGGACAGGTGGTTTCCTAGGGGAACATACTCGTTTATGTTTTAGGGGTGTTAAGGAAGTAATTCTAGTCATTTCTAAATATCAAATGATTAGAGATCATGATCAAGAGTCGAAGGGTAGGTCGAATAAAGGTTGTAAACCCAAGGATTGGTTGATGGCTAACTATAACTATCGTGGTCATAAGGGAACACTTGGTTTCTATCTATCAAGTACGAGTGTTCTGTCCTTCCAAATTAAGCGAAGGACAAAACGAATAAGAGTTCGAAGGAGATGTTTATTGAATACGACACGTGGTTCAAAGACGACTGAATAAATTCAAAGAAAATTGCCAAGGCAGACGTGGATGAGATTCTAAGGAGCAAGCTTAACTATATCTCCACCCACGTATAACGATAAATAAAAGCGAACCAAAGTGCAATTGGTTGATCAGACCATCATGCACCGGTTCTGATTAGACAATATGTTAGTAGGTGCGCACCCAATAAAACACGTCATGATCAAGCTCGATAAGGAAATAAGCTTGCAAAACTTAAGCTAAACTAGCAGCATAGGATAGTCAAAATAATAACAAAAACATAGGCACGATTAATATTAAAAGAAGTGGAATTAGTTCAAACTTCTTAAGAATCTAGTCATGTCGTATGTTGGTGGCTATACAGTCGTTCTATTGTCTACTTGCTTAAGACTTGGTTAAGGTCGCTAGGATGATTAGGTCGTAAGGTATTCTACCCAACTTACAAGAGTTAAACTTGTAGGGTGATGGAACAATGGGACAGGTCTACCTAGTATGGATTACCTTCCTAACCAACATCAAGCACGAAAGAAGGATAAGAATTAACGGTAGAGGGAATCAAGCAAGATGCAAATTGAGGAGTCAAGCGAGAAGGCAGTCAAGTGTGTGGATGAGATCCTAAACTCTAATCCTATACGCAGGCTTGTTTGGTATGGTAAAGTAACCAAACAAATTATCTCGACCTGCATGGGCCACCACAAAAACATGTAACGCCCCAGTCCCATAATACGTAGGACTAGGAACGTAGACATGCCAACTGTATTCATACGAAATACGTAGGTCTCATATGAATACATAAGCTGTAAAATGCAGTAATCCAAGACAAACTAAATCTCATCCACAATGAAAAGAATAATAATATGAATATCAACTCGAATATTTATAATACAATCGTTGGGCGGAGACAAAATCCACTACCAACTATCTCAATGAAAAAAATGTACAATAAATCGAGCAATAAAAATGGCAAGACGAACCAAGCGTAATTGTCTTCGAAGGAATGAAGAAGACCACGGCCTTGGCTAGGATACTTGCGAAAAACATGAACACACACCTGGGAAAAAAAACCAGGTCCTCAGACGGACGTAGCAAGATACAGGAAGAACAAGCTAATATGAACTGTCATAATAATAAAATATATGTAAACTAGACATAAATATGCAAAGGAGATTCTAACCGCCTAATGTGCAATTTAGAGGACAACTTTCATACGCATGGGTGGGATTTGTGGCTATAAGTACGTAACTGGCATCCAGTGATCCGTATCCGTCCGTAACGTCTAAAACGTCAGAGGGCAACTGCAAAATATCGCCATAGTTCCTTTCGAAAACTATGGGTTACCTGTTTGGCTTCCCATACGCACTAGCGACTGTCCTCCCCCAATATATCCCACACTGTGCAAGTCATGTCCATGGCTCGTCCAGTTTTGTAACTGCTTGAGTCTCTAAAACCTTAATCATAGCAGTTACGAATATCTACCGTCACACGACTTTAGAGATATCTAGTCAATAAGTCGTGCCCCTAGCAATATGTCTCCAACCGTGTAGTGTGAGTGTCACAGTCAAGGAAGATATAAGGATATCCCCCAACAAGAAGGTAGTCCGCTAACACTAAGTCAACATGCATAAAATAAATAAAAATAACGACTAATAATGTCGCTTGCACCCAAGTATGGCTTGGACGCACAGTTTATAACAAAGGAAAACTAACAATATGGAACAAAATAAATAATACAGAAAATAAATAATTTGACAGTAAAATTAGCAAGGTATACTTGCCTGTTGGGACGCCCGGTGAGCTGCCTGGTGTGGTACAATAAAAGTGGCACAAGATCGACTTCGGTGCAACAATGATGCAAAGGGGCCTCCGATGGTGGCACGGATTGTCTCAATGGGTCCAAGATGGTTAATTTAGTTAGGGTTGGTAAGGGGAGGTGCGGTATTGGCAAGGAATGGGAATGGTGGAATTAGTCATGGTCACGGTGATAATTTAGAGGATAAAATACTATATACTATTTAAATTATTTATGATACCATACTCAAGAAAAATAATAATAATAATAATAATGATTTTTACATAAATAATTGAAAATATAAATATAATTTAGAAACTACATTTGTATTAGTCAAAACATACTTTTAGAAAATATAATCTAAAGAGAATCAATTAGATGAATTTGGGCTATAAACAAAATTTTGTCAAAATACCAATAAATTAAGTTTTGAGACGAATTTAAATTTACCTATAGGGTCAAGTCCCAATATATTATTTTTGACATACGCTATAAATTTAGAAATATTTATTTAAAAAAAATAAAAAAAAATATTAATAAAATAATTTACAATACTAATGTTAACTAACAAACTATTGATAATCATAACAAATAATAATAATAATAATAATAATAATAATAATACAAAGTTTATAATAATAATATTATTATCATTAATAGTAATACTTATAACTGATACAAAAAAAAGAACATTTAATAAAATATACCAAACAAAATACAAAACAGAAGAATACAAAAAAATACAAAACAAAAATCCCATTCCACAGTTCCTTGTTTAGGAAGATCAAAGAGGGGAGAGAGAGAGGGAAGATTGGGAGACGGTGAGTGGAAGTTGAGCGGGGGAGTCGGAGAGGACGGCGCGGCGTCGGGGGAAAGAAGGAGCGGCGGAGAAGGGAAGGTGCGGAGGCTGGGAAGGAGGTAGTCGGCCGGGCGCGTGTGGGCACGCGGCGGCGTGGCTGATGCAGGGTGGTGGCCGGGGTTTGAGATGGTCAGGAGAGGGGGTTTTGGCGGCTGCGAAGGGAGGAGAAAGGGGCGGAGAAGGTTGGGAGGAAGTCGGCGGGGGCTGCCGTCGCGCTGGACGGGCGCTGACGGGGAGAGGCGGAGGAAGCGAGATCGGGCGACGACGAGGCTGGACGGAGTCTCCGGCAGCGCGGCTGGACGCTAGGTCGGGCTCGGCGGCCAAGTACGGTGCCGGCGGAGGAACACGCGGCGAGGGACTCCGCGTGGTCGGGAAAGGCACGCAGCGACGGGGTCGAGATACGGCCGACGGAGAAGGTTAGGGCTCCGTTCTTTATTAAATTTTCTGGTAGGTGGTGCCCCGGCGGTTTGGCCGGACGGGGTGAGTGGTCGTGGTGGTGGCCATGGGGATTTGATTCGGTCGTTGTCGGCCTGTCGGGCGGTGGTGATGGCTTAGATGGGTTTGGGTTTTTCTCTTTATTTTTCCTTCTACTTGGTGATGGTGGTGGCTGGAGTGTTCCGGCCGGTGGCTGTGTGGGTGTTCGTCGGACCTGGGTGGTTGGCGAAGGGGGTTGATGCTGGTGGTGGCGTTGATGGTGTTGTCGATGGGAAGACGGAGTTGGTGTTGGCAGCGGTGGTCGGTGGCTGTGGCCGAGATGCTGGCAGCGGTTGCCCATGGTGGTTGTGGTGGTGATGACGGTGGCGGTAGCGGTGGTTGCTGGTGTTGGGAGGCTGTGTGGAATCACGGGTGGCGAGCGGGGAAAGAGGCTGTGGTGGATGGCCGGAGGACGGGTTATGTCGTGGTGGTTCGTCTCTTGATCGGATAGGTGGCCGGGTTGATAGGGTTAGGATTAGGGTTAGGGATTTGGTGGTAGTGTCGGGATTGTCGACACGAAAAGGAGAAATCATGTATTTGTAAAAAAATGTGGAATAAGATTATGGACTGGGAGGGAACACGGACACGATGCACGGACTTTTGGGTGGTAGAAATTATGGGAGATGAATGATAGAAATTGGAGGAGTACCTGCCTATTTATAGGATGTGGGAATTCCCAATTAGATAGAATTAGGAGTAGTTTAAATCCCATTTTAAATAAATTTAAAATAAATCAAATCCAATCCAAATCTAATTCAAAATCCAATTTAAATCTAATTAAATCTAATCTAAATTTAAATCAAATTCTAAATACTTAACTATTTAAATAAATCCAAAAATTTCAAATCTAAGTTTAAATTGCCACAATAACTTCCAAAAATATTTTTCAAAATACCTATAATAATTATTTCGAAAATAATAAATATTTTTAAATATCTTTTTGAATAATAAAATATTAATTTTAATAAATCTCAAAAATTATATTTTTATTTAAAATAAACTAATAAATAATTATGAAATATATGTAGGTACAAAATGAGGTTCTCATAATTATGCTTTTCTAGCATACAATAAAAATATTATTTATTATTAATAATTATGAGAAATGAAGACTTTATAAATAAAATAACAAACTTGAAAAATTTTGGAACGATAACAAAATAATTATTATGTATATTTATTTTAAAACTTTAAAAATAGAAAAATAATATTTTCAAAAATATGTACGCTCGCACATAATCGTACTCGTTAAGCAATTTCGAAAAATAAAATTTCGTGCGCGACGTAAAATACGACTACACAACGTACAATACAAAATTTTTAAATCAGTACCAAAATCGATAAAAAATATAGTAGGAATTTAGGGGTTTTACAAGCACCGTCAAAGAACATACGCCAAACAGGATTGTTTGAGACTACATTAGACTCTAAGACTTCGTCAGAAATGTCGCCATAGAGATTTGATGTTTCTGGTGCAGGATGTGCTGCCAAGAAGTCGACTAATGCTTGGCCTTTGACTGCCTTATGTGGGACAAACACTATGTTGTAAGGAGTCAAAATTATTGCCCATGTGGCTAACCGCAAGTTTAGGGCCCCTAGCTTGGTCATAAGGACTCTGAGGGGATTGACTCGGGAGATGACGTGGATGGTCTGTCCAGCCACATAATGGCACATCATTTGAATGGCTAAGAGTAGAGCGAGACACTCCTTCTCCACAGGATTTTACCGATGTTCGGCACCAATCATGGTTCTGCTAAGATAGTAAATTCCCTGTTCGTGGGCATCGTTGCTTCTCTGGGCTAGCAAAGCACCGAGAGAATGGTCCATAGAACGGACGTATAACAGAAAGGGCCTCCCCACGACGGGTGCCACTAGTACTAGAGGACTAGTGAGGTACTTCTTGATGTCGTCGAACGTGCGTTGACATTCTTCGGTCCAGACATAAGAAACCCCTTTCTTTATCAGTTTGGTAAAGGGTTGACATCGTCCAGAGAGATTTGCAATAAATCTTCTGATGTATGCCAAGCGTCCTTGTAGGCCTCGAAGTTCACGACGGTTCTTCAGGGGAGCAATGTCCAAGATCGTCTTAGTTTTCTCAGGGTCAATATGAATACCGTTGGCCGTGACGATAAAGCCCATGAACTTGCCACTGGAAACCCCTAAGAAAGACTTAGTCGGATTCATCTTTAGTCGATGTGTCTGCATCAAGTCGAAAACCGTCCTCAAGTCATCCAAATGACTGGATTTTCTTTTGCTTTTGATGGAAATGTCATCAACATAACATTCTACCATTTTTCGAAGGTACTTACGGAATATGGTGCTCATAGTCCGCTGGTACGTAGCTCCCGCAATCTTTAACCCGAAGGGCATTACTGTGTAACAGTATATCCCTTTTACAGTCCGAAATGAATTATTATCACTACCACTTTCTAGAATAAGGGTATTTTAGTAATTATAAAATTATTATTATTATTTTTATATCATTTAATTTAATAATTGGTGAATTTTTAATTATTTTAATATTATTTAAATTGATGTTTTATGATTTTGTCTTTTGTTAGTGAAACCCTAGAACTAATTTGACTAGAGACTAACCATGAATCCTTAAGACTTAGTTAGTAGACTTAGATTAGTTAGAATGGCTAGAAAAGAATTATAGTTTTAATTATTTAATAAGCCACTTTGGGCCTTCAGCTAAAAGGGCTAGTTTTATAACATAGAAAGGAGGTATTGGACCTTGCAAGCAACCAAACCCTAGCCCACACCTGGCCGGCTAACTACAGCAGTGCCACCCCTATATATTATCATCTACAAGAAACCCTAGTCTCCCTCTCATTGCAAAACCCTAACCCTAATTGAGTTCTTATTCAAAAGTTGCCATCTTCTCCAATTCTCATCCAAATCAGACCAAACGAATTGCGTTGCGTTCCTTGGAAGGAGGAGAAAGGAATTGGAGGAGTTTGACCATAGGATTTAGGCGTCGAGGTATTTTGGAGTGCTTTTGCATTGAGATTCTAACTCTCAATAGGTAAATGCTTCTAAACTCATTTAAATTCTAATTTTTCTTCATAAAAGCATGCATCTAGACATGTAGACCAAGTTTGGTAGGATTTCGTGTCCATTTGATAGGTGTATCGGATGCGTGTCAGAGTTTTGTAACATGTGTTTAATGAAATGCCTCAAAGAATTAAAAGTTGTTATTTTTCAAAACTAATTTCATATACATGTAGCCCTATATGAGGGGTTCTAAAATATATTTTTGGGGTTTATTTTGACACTGTTTTCGTATCCAAATCGGACACAGGGACGTAGCACGAGGCCCATGCACTGTCCTGCATCTCGAGTGCCATAACTCGATGGACACGACTCTGTATGGAATGAAAAGTGGTGGACATGTAGGGGCAACCTCTGCCCACGTGCTCACAAAATTTTACGAGGTTTCATTGAATGTGTACGAAGTTATCGCACCCGCATGGATTTTGTGCTGTTGTGCACACACGAGTTTTTGGCCCTGACACTGGTTTATAACTCAGACACGAGGACACATGGACTCAAGACAGGGTGTCCAACACCTAGCCCTATGCCTAGGCTACCATTGGACACGAGCACGTGACACGTGGACATGTGTCATGTCCTAGGAGGGCCGATACGCGTGCACGAGGCCACACGCACACGAGCGTGCAGCCCTCCCCGATACGCGTGTGGACACGCGACACGACGACTCGTAGACACGACGACTCGTGGACACGACTCAGGGCCCTAGACGCGTACCCTAACACACTAGCTACCCCCGGCACAAGCACGAGACACGTGGTTGGACACACGAGTCCCTACGGTGCTCGACACATGTGCACGAGCACTGTTTTCCTGTGACATGCTGACACGTACTGTTTGGACACGACTGGGACACTATTTTGGTTCTGTTTGGACACGAGCATGACACACACATAAACCCCTTCTTGTTTTCCAGTTTGTACAATGTATGGATGTGTATTTGGATTTTTAGGTTGTGAGTTGATATGGGTTTTGTGGTGTTGAGTTGGTTTTGATACTTGAGTTATTTCTTTTGGATTGATACTCAATCACTGAGATTAAGTTGAGTTTGAATGTAGGATTAGATCCTTATTTTTTTTGCGTTACCTTACATCTTTTGTGTGTATATATATACATATATATATATATATATATATATATATATATATATATATATATATATATATATATATATATATATTAAAATATATATATATATATATATATATATATATATATATATATATATATATATATATATATATATATATATATATATATATCTGTGTGTGTGTGTGTGTGTGTGTGTGTGTGTGTAGATTGTGTGTATATATATATACATATGTATTCTACTTAGGTTCTTGAGTTTCAATCTCATTCTGAGATTGGGTTGCCTTCCCAATTCAAAACTTACACACACACACTTACTTTTATTTCCTTTCCTTATACATACATATTGGTATATTTGAATATTTGTATGTATATACATATAGATATTGCATATTGAATTGAATGTGTGTATATATATGATATTGGTATAGGATATTATAGCCTATGGCTAGTTGTTATTGGAAATAACCCTATATGCCTAATTAGGCACACTTTGACTAGTTACTTGACCAAGTTGTCCAAAGTCAACTATGGGTCAAACTTGACCTGGAATTGACCCAAATAGACTTAAAGTGACTTATTAACTTAAGTTTAACTAAACCCTAGATTAATTGACTAGTTGACTTTAGGTTGACCTAGTTTGACTAGTAGTTGACTAGAGTTGACTAAGAGTTGACTTTGGCCTAGAATGACCTAGAATCATATAGATTGCATTATAAACTTCATTTATTATATATTAAACAAATTTTAACCTATATTGCTCTAAATAGGACTTAGTTACTCCAATTCAGACATCTGTATTTATCAGTCGCACAGGGTATCAGGCGAGTACATTCTCTGATAGTTCTTTCATTTATTTGATGATTATTGTATTTCAGTTCTAGTTAGTTTTATTGATTCTCTGTCAACATGGATTGATATTTCTGGATCCACTACATGCGACACTCACCTTTTTACATGTTTGGCCTCTATTTATGGAATCACCCTACTGGACTCACTACTAGCATTATCATGTTCTGGCTGGACTTGTACTTTATTTTTTTGTCATTTTTTGGATTCATTTGTACTTGTTGGGTGGGAAAATATTCGAATAGACATGTAAACAGTTCCAAAAATGCTGGAATCACCCCATCTGGTCTAATCTGGAATGATAGCAGTCGTACACTTGCCAAGTGTATGAGGAGATGTATTTACCTCCTATCGTTTACATGTCGATCTCGGTATTTCAAAACACACTGGTCAGTATCATGTTTAGGACTTGTAGAAGCATAAAAAATATGAGGTTCATGCGGATCACAACTGACCGCATGAGTACCCTGGAACAATTGACCCTCATGAAAAATAGCCGCATGATAGATTCAGTACGCCCCCTGCGGCCCATCATCACTAGACTGACTTTTGAGCCGCAGAGAGAATAGTTACTTATGCGGCCAAGCTGATTAATCCTTCCGATAAAGCTGACTCTGGTTTGATAAAGCTGACAAACTCTAGCAAAGACTGACAGATCTAACAACTCTGACACTCTGAAAAGAAGATAAGACATGATTAGACTGGACATGCGACCCGAGCCGCATGAACCTTATACAACTCAATCTATGTATTTCATGCGGCCAAGAGTAATTGCAATCCGAGCTGCATGAGATTTATGCGGCCGAGAATATAAGAACCTATGCAGC
This sequence comes from Iris pallida, assembly GCA_029216955.1. Lineage (NCBI taxonomy): Eukaryota > Viridiplantae > Streptophyta > Magnoliopsida > Asparagales > Iridaceae > Iris > Iris pallida. The sequence continues at coordinate 6,358,880 of JANAVB010018200.1, read as the reverse complement.
TCAGAAGTCCCCAAGCTACATGCGGACTAAGGGAGACTGACCAAGTCTCAACTACCCAGATTTGCTACAACAATATCTCAACAACCCCCACCAGCTGGCAGCCCGAGATTGAGTTTTTGTGCGTTATGAGAGACACGTGTCCCTTTATGCGGCCCAAAAAGCTGCTACTACAGAAAATACTTTAAATAGCAGGGTATTACACCCAGGCAAATAGTTGGCAATCCAAGGCTGGTAACCTATAAAAGGCAATTTCTTCGAGAGCAAGGAGCGCGTCAGATAGTCCAAGGAGTAAGGCAGAGTTGCTACACTTTTCCGAGCCTCTATCGTCACCCTCCAGAATCAAAACTAAACAATTGTACTTAGATTGTCTCCTAGGCTTTCTTTCTAGGCTTTCTCTTGTACAAGCGAGTTTGCAATCAAGTTTAATTCATCTATAATTTGTTGTGCTTGATATTTAATGGCAAATACGATGGCATCTCTGCTGGGGATATCCTTCTCCTCTGATGAGAAGTTGGTGACGCAATCTGACGCATCCAAGCTCAGCTCCACGCAGCTAACGCTCATGGTTTGCTTTGACCAACGAGCATTCGAAGAAATGCTCTCTGAAGGGAGCACCAGCCCATCGCAGAAGCAAGCCAGAGAGCCCACAGCATGTCAAAGCGCAAAAATGTTGCCTCCGACCAGGTTCTCGAAGAAGCTTCTTCTGCGGCCCAAGATGGTAGTCAAGACTCTCCTGCGGCCTTGCTTTCGACCGTAGATAACCCTACTGTCTCCAAATCTAGCAAAGGAAAGCACTACGATGCTAAGTTCTTGGGGGCACAAAGGAAATCTATACGGACAAGAAAGAGGCCGCATAAGAGAGATGTGCAGATGACTCATGCGGCAGCCAACTCTGGCCACAGACAGATCGCCCATACGGTAGCAAACTCTTGCCATAGACAAATCGCCCACGCGACAGCCAACTCTAGCCGCAGACAGATCTTCCATGCGGCAACCAACTCTGGTCGCAGGCAGAACGCCTATGCGACAGCCAACTCTAGCCGCAGGCAGATGGCCCATGCGGCAGCCAGTCCTGGCCATAGACAGAGTGTCTCAGGCGGCCCTGTTAGAAGTTATATGTTCGACCGTATCTCATGCGGGCCCGACTCCATGTGGCCCATTGAGAATGTGGGATGTATCAATCTAGACACTTTTTACTATGCGCCTTCGGGTGCTAAGTCAAAGAAGTCTAGGGCAGTACGGGCCCAACAAGTCCAGTCAACTGTCCAAGTTGCTGACCGTCAGCGATAACCGTTAACTGTTATACGGGTTCCTGATGGATAGTGGTACAAGACCACCCGCGTCCAGTCCCCCAGGGATAACGGACAGGGTGGGTCTCAAAAGTGTCCCTCCAACGATCGAGAGAAAGTACTTTTACTAGCCGCAGATCAGGGAGCAAACATGATACCTACGCACCCGTGTGCTCGGGATACCCGAGTCCACAAATTGGATGCAAAGGTAGATCAGCCTGCTATCGACTTGCATGAGGTGATTACTCACAAACGCAAGGCAAAGGAAGCAACCATGGCATGCAATGAGCCCCTCTCGGGACGTCATTGGACCCAAGTCATCATCAACTACTACTGCAACACGTTCGCAGCACCTGAAGATCGGCAGTCTATTTTCCAACGACTATCGCAGCCAGCACCTTTCCAACAACAACTTCAGAAACATGTACAAATTCTAGAAGATGAGGAATTTTCTGTCGCCTCTTGTAATTCAACTCGGAAGGTTCTTTCCAACAAGGAAGAAAAGAAGACAAGCTCTTCCAGCCCTCCAATCTCTGCCAGTATTGCAAGAAAACTCACATCTGGCGGACTGCCACCGATAACCACTAGGAGAGTCTATCTAGGTACTTGATCCAAAAAGAAGCTGCCAACACCTGGGGGTGCATCCTTGACCTCCCTGGGGGTAGATGAGGCCGGAGGTAGCAGTCTCCTCAAAGTATGCGACCACCCGGTGTTCCAAGAGCCTACACAGGGGGTAGCGATCCACTGGAATTATGCAACAGACGTGGACATCCCTGAGGATGACAGCCTTTGCCAAGACGATGTGGTTTCCTGAATAAGGGTAGCACCCCTTCCGAGTCCGAAGAGGAGGACATTCCGACATTTTCTGACGATTTTTCGGTACGGGGGTACGACATAAAGAGCACCTCTGCTACGATCCCTTCCACCTCTACCCATGTGCAGACAGTCTTTATGGCCGACGATGATCATGAGGCGCCTACTGACCGACAACGTCTAGAAGTACTTGAAGCCATGCTCTTATCTTTGGTCAAGTCAGTAGACAAAATCAAAGCTGCCTTGCCAACTCAACCAGTAAGGATGCCTGGTCAAACAAGCTTGGACCCGCAGTCAACATGGACTCCAACACAACCGCTCCTCCTTTGGATGACAATCCTCTAGGAGTCTCCGCTCCTTCAGCTACAGATAAAGCCAGGGAAACAAGACAGGAAGTCCAGGAGCTTCGGGCAATGTTCAATGCCCGAGACTCCTCTGGGACCTTAGAATACGGTAGCCATATCCTGTTGCATGAAAAGATGTGCCTTTTCTACCATGGTACAATCTGTTTTATATCGATTCATATGACGGAAAGACCTTTGCTAGTCGGTACATGACTTACTTTGAGGTCACAACCGACCACTTGTCGCATAGTGACGCCATTCTCACACGATTATTCATCGGAGCATTGGAGGGGATAGCGTTCGACTGGTATCGCAACCTTCCTGACAACTGCATCTATTCTTTTGACGGCTTCAAGCATATGTTCCTAGAATGATTCTACGAGGTAGGACATGATGTGACAATGTCATCCCTCACGGACGTCGATCAAGGAGAGCGGAAGCTGATAAGGAAATATATCGAGCGATTATGCCAAACTGCAATGAGATTGCCCCAAAGCAAACCCGAAAGCTCCTTGATCGAAATCTGCCAAAAGAAGTTGCTCCCCGCAATCAGCCTTTGGATGGGTGAAGATCAGTTCAGGGATTGGACGACCATCATCATAAGCGCCACTAATACAAAGGCAAAGTTAAAGAAGGCTCGCCAGTTGGGGTTACACATCCCAGACGGAGAAGTCAAAAGCAAACGTCCTGGTACCGCCTCCAATAACAACAACAGTGACAGAACCTCCAATAACCAGGACAATAAGGGCAAAAAGGCCCTAGTCGTCGGTACGACCAAGAAGCCTGAACAAAAGTAGACAGAAGCTCAGTGGCCCCAAGCGAATTACTCATTCAAAGATAGTCATGACAAGCCTAACTTCGACATGCTCTTGCAAGGGGACAGGATCCAACTCCCTCCACCAAGGCATGAGCCCCGAGTGACAGAGATGGAGGACCCAAAATACTGCCATTTTTACCATTATGTTTATCATGCCACTCAAGATTGCTTTCAATTAAGGTGGTACATCCAGAATCTTATCGACTCCAAAGCTCTGTCGCTAGACATTAAAGAGGTTACCGTTACGGCTAACATGGTGTCAATTCAGTTTGGTGACTTCCCTCCAACAAGCACGTAAGACGGGGTAATACCTATCCCCTGAGCAAAGATGGATGTCACTAATCTCCCCCCCCCGTCCGGGACCAGACGACTGGCTTGGTACCTCTCACCACGTCACGAGGAAAGATCATGTGGGTGCACCCCGACTTAGTACCCAAACTGATCCAGGCGGCATCATCTCCAGCCAACAAAAAAAAGGCCAGGAAGTCCAGATCCTGCCACAAAATTTCAACCGAAGCTGAGGAAGCGGCGGTCGTTGTTACCCGGTCAGGGGCACAAGTCCAGCACACTCCGGGTAGTTCAGTTGAAGACCCTCAACCAGCAACGCTGCCCGCCACTGATGTTCCGGGGCTATCTCAGCCTCCATCGGCAGACAGGGCCAAGTCGAAGGAAACCGCTTCGACAGGCCGCTACGTAAAGATGCACCTCAAGGGCTGGAGAGACTTACAACTTTGACATATTAGGACAACTGGCTAATACGCCAGTAAAGTTGTCGTTATACGAGCTCCTAAGGCTCTCCAAGGATCTTCGTGTCGCACTGAGCGAAGCGCTCCAAAATGCTGACGTTTACTTAGCCCAGGTCAAACCTATAGAGGAAGACTCGTGGACAGATCTCCAGGGAAGCAACAGTATGGATACAATGCCCAATATCGTATTCACCCTGCAGGACATACTGATCAAGACCAACATACATGATCGCCCCTTGTACTATATGTAGTGCCCCGCTCCTTGCGGTCCACTATGTAATACCTACGGCTTGTTGACTCAGTCATGAACTGAGTACTTGGTGAAACCTTTGCCGGTATCGATTGATCACGGATGAAATGCAATGAACCTTTCCAATTGATGGATTGGCTTCTATTGAAATGAATCCAAGAGTTTTGCTGAATGTTTTCTCTTTGCTGCTTGGTTTTGATGAATGCATTTTCGTGTTGGTTTTCGATGATTGGTTTTCATTGTTCGCTTTCATCGCATTTCGCATTCATTCCGAATCTTGAGAGAAAGAGACGAAGTATGCTAATCAACTATTGGTGCCATTGTAGGCCGCGTGAATCGTTCGTGAACGGCGCGTGAAGTCCCTCCTTCTCTCAACTAAGATTCATCTCGGTGAGTTGCTTCAACCGAACAGACATTGATCTGTACGCCTAAGAAAAATGATCTCTAGTCTACTCTGTTGCCTTGTCCCAATGATCAACGATACCACATCCACAAAAGATAAGAGAAGATAATTGAATTGAATCAAATACAAGAATATGTGTTGCCACTCTATCTGCTCGATAAGAATGATCATCTGCTTGTCACCAGTATGCTTGAAAATGTAGACATGTACAGACGAACTTGTACGTGTTGAGATAAACCTGAAGGCACGAATCAAACGTGTCGTATACCTGTGCATAAGTCCAAGTGTGTCTCATCTGATAGAACGGCTAGAGCATGCATTTGGTCTCGGACAACTTGTATACAAGGAATTATTTGTCTCTCGGGTGGTATATGGGGGCACCTGGAACCGCTCGGCCTAGGAGAGATTATGAGCACACTGGGTCAAGGACCCATGTTAAAAGTGTAGCCGAATATCTGTGTCCTTAGCGACGAGCTGAACCAAAGAGTCACAGCGGCTAATCATGGGGAAAACCCATGGACCAACATGTAGAATAGTCCACCTGCATGACCCGAAAGACAACTTCAATATCTGCAAGAATGAATCATGAATTACTCATTATGCAAATTGTGCTAACGTGGTTTTGTGCAGGGATGACTGCCGGCGAGGGTAAGTTGCTTATGATATATTCTACTGTCATGTTCTTATGAATTGTTAAAAAGAACCTAGACAAGTAGAAAGATCACTAGTAATTGTTAGCTCAACATATTGATTTAGTGCAGAGATTTACGAGTTCGGCCAAAAAGCCGCTCGCCAGTACATGATGTGTACTGACCCACGTTGTGGGCATCCTTTTCAGAAAGCAAAAGGAGACAGGGGGATTTCAAGTGAGGCACCAAAGCTCGTCTAGCCCAGTAGAGCTCGTGGATCCGCCTCGAAGTTTACTTTCAGTCAATTGCAAGTTTCCAGTTTTCATTTCCTTTGAAGGTGTCTTTCAATTCCAGCTTGTAATAAAGGATATCATGTATGGGCATTGTGGCTAATTTCAAAAGAGTATTTCAAAGAGAATCTTGTAGCCAAATTATAAGGCAAATCTGAGTTGCAAAGCTTTGTACTTGTATTCCTATCAAGCTATGAATAAAATGAGTATTTCCATTTCAAATCTCTATGTCCAACATTTAGTTTTCTGCAATGGGTGCGTGCGTGTGTTTTTCTTGACTAATGGGTGCGTGCGTGTGTTTTTGCTTGACTAGTTGTTTTTGTGCAGGTACATGGCCTTGTGCAAGCGCAACTTAGGCTTGCACGGCATCACGCCTTAGCGAGGACGATCGATTCCGCAGGGATCCAAGCAAGAAGGACGACCCTAGCGGGATCGGGGCGTGACACTATACTGGGTACATAGGCGACATCAAGGTGGATCGGATGCACATCGATCTTGGCTCATCGATAAGCATCATCTCGAAAAGCCTGCTTCAAGTCCTCGATATCCCTATGCACCGGCTAGCAGCGACCAACACCGCCATTAGCAGTTTCAACTCAGGAAGGAGCTATCCCTTAGGAAAGGTCCGATTGAAATGTCAGATCGGCGACCTGAGGACAGAGGTTACCTGCTACATCATAGATGCAGACACATCCTACAATATCCTCTTGGGACGACCGTGGATACATGACTATATGATCGTGCCATCCACCCTCCACCAGTACTTCAAGTATGTCAGTAAGCACGGCTTCGTGAAGACTGAATTTGCCGACATCGATCCCTTCAAAGGGATCGAGTCTTATTTTCTTCGGAGGTGTGTCTTTATGATGAATCTAAGAAACACATAACTGACGAAATGGAGGCCGTCATAGGGCTAGAGGAACCCTTGAGAATTTATCTCAAAGTACGTAAACCGGGCAAAGCAGTACCCCTTGTCGCAACTTTGCATAAAGAGGTGCCTGGTTCCCTCACACCAGCTGTACAGTCAAAACCGATGGTCATCCGACTCCCAAGGATTAGCCAAGAACCCGTCATAAGGCCAATGTGATCCGATTGCCAAAATCCAATCTAAGGTGGCCGAAAGATATAAGGCCCTCTGGGGAGCCGATGGTGATCCGATTGCCAAGATCTAGTCAAAAGCATTCAGAAGACATGAAGTCTTCTGCCGAGCCGATGGTCATCCACCTTCCCAAGTCGAGCCGGCAACCAAGTGTCGATCTGACACCCTCAGGCAAGCCAATACCACAAGCTGAACCCTTGGTGGTCAAGTTGCCCAAGACAGTACCCCAACCTTCGGTCACGCAGTGGGTAGCTGAAGAGGATGCAGAACTCGCAAAGTATCTGGTTGCAAAGGTGGATAGTCCCTCTCCCGATGATGTAATCCCTATGGACAAAATTCCTTATTTCATCAATAAGAGGCTGCCATTGAACTATCCTGAGTGTAATAAACTCAATCTGATGTATACTGTTGGACTCGGTTGGGACACTATCATGCACACACAGGTGACAACCGTCCATACCGTAAATCGATTTGCTCCTATTAAAGACGCCTACTTCCTAGTCCCAAGCAGAAGAGAAGGGAATCACATGATCATCTTTGGCCGAAAAGAAGGACATTAACCCTTCATTCCTCAAGCGTTTGATCTTAAACCCGATACTGGAAGATTACCGCTCTACATGTATAGTCCTCAGGCCAAGTACTTCATGCAAAAGCAGGGGTACGACATGGAGGCTACCCCAGGTCTGAATTACGTCAACAGTCGGAGATCGCCTCTGCAGCTGTCAACTCTGTCTGGGAAACCTCGACATTATTATGGCAAATTCCTAAAAAAATACTATATCTAAGGGACATGATGATACTCCCTCAAAACTATCAAATCTTTCAAACTATCGAGTTATGTACACTATGTACCGCTGAACTCATACTCTATCACATCTCCTTGAGTGGGGAGTCATGTACGATAGTACCGCTGAACTCACACACTATCACATCTCCCTGAGTGGCGAGTCATGTACGATAGTACCACTGAACTCACACTCTATCACATCTCCCTGTGTGGGGAGTCATGTACGATGATACCTCTGAACTCGTACTCTATTGCATCTTCCTGAGTGGCGAGTCATGTACGATGATACCTCTGAACTCCCACTCTAATGCTTTACCTTACAGGAGTCTGCCTAGTTTATCATTATCCCTGAGCAAACTTCCTAGTCTTGATTATTGTGTGTCATGTCCATATTACCTCTGGTACCGATGATCTTCCGACTTAACACCTGTACCCAACCCGGGATAAAAGACATGGTGTTAAGGCCACAAAACCTATCACGTCCATATTACCTCTGTTAGGTTTTATCTCAAAATCCATTCCACCAAAAGATTATGCCTCATTATCGGGTGTCATGTCCATATTACCTCTGATACCGATAGTCTTTCGATTTAACACATGTACCCAACCCGAGATAAAAGACACGGTGCTAAGACCACAAAACCTATCATGTCTATTTTACCTTTGATGGATTTTGTTTCAAATCTTTTACCTGCACCGCTAGTGCGTAGAAGGGTAATAGGTCCACAAAAGTTATCCTAATCTATTACCCGTACCGCCAGTGCGCAGAAGAGTAATAGGTCCACAAAAGTTATCCTAATCTATTACCCGTACCACCAGTACGCAGAAGGATAATAGGTCCATAAAAGTTATCATAATCTATTTCTCGCACAATCGATGTACCAATGAGTAGTAGATCCACAAAATATTATTCAAATCTATTTGCTCGCATTTCCAGATGCACAAAAGGGCAACAGGTCCACGAAAAAGTCCTCCAGTGGGACGTCCTTTATCAAAACACAAAATACTGTATTAGGCCCTCTAGTACAAGCACCACATATATTACAAATAAAGAACAGAGTGAATGTATTCTACTTATTCAAAATCAGTTACATTCATAGGACTACATCAGCAGCAGAAAGAAAAAAAGGATAATCTTGTAATACATAGTTTGGTCAGTTTGATAGCACTTCGCCATCGTCGAAAAGCAGTTTCGTGACCCTCGAAAGAATTCATGTTTTACTGTTGAGAAGCAAACAAGACTGTTGAATCTCCAAGGAGCTGCACAGAGGAGAGCAAGTATAGCATGCTTTTCTTCCCTCCATATTACAGATTTCGAAGCATGCAGAGTTTTGAGCTGTCTGATGTGTGTGTCAGAATGGTGCATTTTCACTCTATCGCCGATATCGGTCCTGGAGAAATTTGCTAGCCGGATCCCTATAAAAAAACGGGGGGGGGTTAGCAGGAAGAAGAAAACAGCAAACAGACCCTATGCGGCCCAGTTATGAGGAATGAGATGCATGCGGCTTTGTTATGCAATGTTCATGCGAATCAGTTATGAGATATATATGCGGCTTCGTCATGAGGCATCCATGAAGGACAGTGGCGCTTATACGGCCCTATTGTACAGAACACATGCAGTCCCATGAGATGGGCGATATATCAATCATGCCCAAAGCGCATAGGCAATTTATGACAAGCCTACGCATAAAATATGCGATATGGCCGTTCAAATTTAAGTCACCACTTTCCACCGTCCTTACCCGTAACAGGGGGTTGCACGTCAGGATGAACAGAAGGAGAGCCCGCAGTACTCGACGGAGAGGCGAGCCCCTTTTCTTTGGCCGTGGCATCAGTCGACTTGGAAGCTTTCGGATTTATGGCTAGCCGGGACAGAAAAGTGGTTGAAGATGATGAAGACGAAGAAGAAAAAGTTGAAGGAAAAAGCTCTCTGTATGGCCTATATTTATAGCTCTTCAAAATGGAAACAGATGAACGCCGCTTCGATTCTCGTATCCATTAAAGATAATGATGATGTTTGGGGATTTTTATCCTTAATAACCGTCATCACTGCTTCGATTCCCGTATCGATTAAGGATGATGATAACGTTTGGGGATTTTATCCTTAGTAACCGTCAGCTTTATCTCGAGAAAAGAGCCCAAATCAAAAAACCAAATCAAGACATTAAATGCAGCAGTAACAGCTGGCACAAGATCTCCCTGCGGCACAAGATCTACCTGCGGCCCGAAAGCGTCCATGTGGCCTAAAATGTCCCTGCGACACGACGACTCTCCTGACTCGAAGATTTTTTTCTGTGGTGTTATATACGTCCATGCTTCTTATTTAAAGTATTCTAAATTTGCAATTTGAAAACTTTGAAGGGGGCCTTGTAGAAGCATGGAAATATATGGAGTTCATGCGGATCATAACTGACCGTATGAGTACCCTGGAACAGATTGACCCGCATGAAGAAGAGCCGTATGACAGACTCAGTACGCCCCCTGCGGCCCATCTTCACTAGACTGACTTTTGAGCCGCAGAGAGAATAGTTACTTATACGGCCAAGATGATTAATCCTTCTGATAAAGCTGACCTTGGTCTGATAAAGCTGACAAACTCTGGCAAAGACTGACAACTCTGACACTCTAAAAAGAAGATAAGACATGATTAGACTAGACATACGACCTAAGTCGCATGAACCTTATGCAACTCAATCTATGTATTTCATGCGGCCAAGGGTAACTGCAATCCGAGCCGCATGAGCTTTATGCGGCCCAGAATATAAGAACCTATGCGGCTCAGAAGTCCCCAAGCTACATACGGACTAATAAAGACTGCCGCATGAGTCTTATGCGGCCCAACATGACCGAACTCTGAAGGGCTTATGCGGCTCAAAATGACTCAAGCAGATTGGTCCTATCTTGCGATGAGACACGTGGCCGGCTGACCAAGTCTCAACTACCCAGATTTGCTACAACAAAATCTCAACAACCCCCACCAGCTGGTATCTCGAGATCGAGTCTTTGTGTGCTGTGAGAGACACGTGGCCACGTGGCCCTTTATACGGCCTAAAAAGTTGCTACTACAGAAAATACTATAAATAGCAGGGTATTACACCCAGACAAACGGTTGGCAATCCAAGGCTGGTAACCTACGAAAGGTAATTTCTTCGAGAGCAAGAAGCGCGTCAGATAATCCAAGGAGTAAGGCAGAGTTGCTACACTTTCCCGAGCCTCTATATCACCCCCAGAATCAAAACTAAACAATTGTACTTAGTTGTCTCCTAGGCTTTCTTTCTAGGCTTTCCCTTGTACAACCGAGTTTGCAATCAAGTTCAATTCATCTGTAATTTGTTGTACTTGATATTTAATGGCAAACAGGACTCACACTGGATCATACTTGTCTATGCATATTATCTGGACTTATATCACCTCTACTTGAGTTCAGTTAGTTTTACTTTTACAGTCTTCATTGCCATGCTCTCCTGACTTGTTTAAATTGTTGTTCTACTTTACTACCTGTCTAAACTTACCATGTTCATCAATATAACTGTCTATAACTGCTTTATAGTCTTTGTCATTTAGTTGAGATTTCTAGATAAGATGTGCTCGTTCCTTTTCTGACTAGATCGTTGACAAAATATTACAGATGTTTGCCCCGAGGATATACTACCAAAATTCAACATTTTAGCGACGGCCTTATCCATCGCCAAACCGTCGGTAAATCAGTTTACCGAGGTTTGTCGACGAATTTGGGTCAAATACATCCGTCGAAATATGACTCGTCGCTAAAAACAATCCGCCGCCAAGTTGTCACGAAGCGACGACTGAGCGACAAATTTTCGGCAGCCATATTCGTATAATTAGCGACGACTTGCTGACAAGTTTCTGTCAAATCAAGTATTAGAAATTTAGTAATACATCATCTTACCGACAGGGTCAATCCGTCGATAATCTGTCAGAAACTTGTCGGTGATCGTATATCAGAGAGTTTCTGATACGCAACCTTCGTCGTTATTTCGTGTGCGTAGTCGCAAACCAGCGACGGATTGGCAACGATTGATCCGTCGGTAAGGCTCTGAAAATCTTTCATATTTCCAGAACCTAATCGACGGATTATCCATCGCTTGGTTGTCACCGTCCGTCGCTAAATTGAAATTCTCTAGGTTAGCGACGAATAATCCGTCGCTTGGTTGTCGCGGGCCGTCGTTAATCTGTCGCTAATTGGAAATAAAAATTTAAAAAAATTACATAAAATACAGCATCCCCTATTCGTATAACATCCGAAACATCAAAACATCACAATATGCATCACATCTCACACAAACCAACAAACCAATGTACATCATACACTAATATACAAATATCTATCACAAATACATCACATAAACCAACATACATCAATAAGACCCGGAGAAACCCTCCGTTGAATTTTTATATAATAAAAGTCTAGGTAATAGCATCCAAAAACATCCAAGTCTATAAAATAACCATGTCTAGAAAATAAAAAACATCAAGAGTTGTAAAACCATCCAAGTAAAACCATCCGAGTAAAATCCAGAGTTGTAAAATCATATATATATCAATTGTCCTCTACGTACGCGCAGAGAGATCTCCCTCCTCAGCCACTGCGCATAAGTAGGATCCACGCCAGCAAGATCAATATCCAGAGGAGATGGATGACTGGAACTCCCGGTGCAACTGCCCTCTAGTGCCACCTCCTCCTTCACAGCTATCTTGGCTTTAGGAATCACTTCCTTCTTAATAGTAGGAGGAAATTCTTCCTTGATTTCCTCAGCAGCAGGAGGTCCCACTATCTTCTCAGCAACAGGAGGTACCACTACCTCCTCAGAAGCCATCTGCGCCTCTCTCAAGCGAGATCCTCGGGTCTTGGGTACCATCTGGTAAGACCATTAAATATCAATAAGAGCACGTATATAAAAAATTCAACTCATCTTCGTTTGACGATTTAATTTTGCATAGTCTCGAGTATTGAATTATCCATAAAAATACACTTAAGAAACAGTTTAGATTTGAGAACACAAGAAGAATCTTAATCCAGACCATAAACATGAAATTTGTACCTATCATGTACAAACCTAATTTCAATCACTCTCGTAACTGGCCAATAACTCTCGTAAATGTAGAATCCCATTGCAAGAGAGTCAAGAGAGAGTAAACAATCTCCTAAATATTGATGTTTACGAGAGTGATTGGCCAGTTAAATCTCCTGTAACTGGCCAATCACTCTCGTAAACATCAATAATATTTTTTGGACCTATATGCTCCTCCCTACTTCCCTTCTTCTCTCTCGTCACTCTCAGCCAACCAAAGCCTAGCCCAGACCAACATATACTACGTATGCGCTCCAATCCTTCCTCAGCCTCAGCTTGAGTTCTGGTACTACGTCTCTCCTAACTATACTAGTTACCAGTACCACCACTCGTTCCCATCCAAGCAGCTCTCTATGAACGATGTCGAAACTTATTCTCCAAGCACTTTTTCTTATTTAAATTTTTCTTACTTAACTCTATTAACCCTCAATTCATGTAGACTGTTAGTGCATGTTTAGCTCTCCTTACATCTAGTTTAGACGAATATAGACGTTCGTACTATTTTGAACATATTATCCAAACAATCCATCGAGTTTGAAAATTGGAACTCTATTTTCATGTTTAGGATTCATCTCTGGTGAACTCTGTATAGGTGAAAAAGCTAATTAACAATTAAAAGTTATCTCGGCTTGATGGTGTGGGGTGGAGTGGAGTGGGGGTGTTCATGGGCTAGAAACTTAGAAGAATAAAAGTAGGCCTTCTTATTTTTGAAAACATATTTTATTTTGAATTTAATTTGTTTTTAGGAGTTCTTGTCAATTCAATATGCTTCATACATATTCACCTCCATATACAAACACTAGTAGATGCACGTGCTTTGCAGTAAAATAAACTTTCTAATATTATCAATTTGTGTATGTGTGTGTGTGTGTGTGTTATTGCTTTGCAGTTAAATTTGTTTTTGGGAGTTCTTGTCAATTCAATACGGTTCAATTTTAAAATAAATCCATTTCGGTGTGTGTGTGTGTGTGTGTGTGTGTGTGTGTGTGTGTGTGTGTGTGTGTGTGTTACTACCGCCGACCCCCAACTCCCATCTCCGGCCCCCATCCGCCGACCCCAACTCCCACCCCCGGCCCCCAACCCCCACCCCCACCACCGCCGACCGCCATCCCCCCACCACCGGCCCCCCACCCCTGGTCCCCCTTCGCTGCCCTTATACATCCCCCCCACCCCCACCCCCACCACCGTCGACCACCACCACCCCCAACCCCGGCCCCCGCTCCGCTGCCCTACCCCCCTACCGCCGACCACCAACACCTCCATCCCGAAACCCCCCTCCGCTGCCTAGCCCTCCGATGCCCTACCCCCCCCCCCCCGCGATCCCGACCCCGATCTCCACCACTGTCGACCTCCACCACCCCTACCCTGAAACCCCCCTCCGCTTCCCAACCCCCCAACGACCCTCACCCCCACTACCGCGACCCCCACCCCCACCACCACCGTCCCCCGCCGCCCCGACCACCGAGAGAGAGAGAGAGAGAGGATTACCTGGAAAGAGAGAGAGAGAAAGAGTGACGTAAGAAAATTTGGAGGGGAATGAAAACTCCCCCCCCCCCGCCTCTGTTTGTTAAATTTAAGTTAGGGATGGACAAATAGCGACGGACTAGCGACGGATAGATGGCCGACGGTAGTCTGTCGCTCTATCCCCTTAGATGGCCGACGGAATATCCGTCGTTATGTGGTCGATAAATTTCACACCAATTTTTTTCAACATTTTCTGCTAACTTTTGACAACTAGTGACGACATAGCGAAGGCTTCATGATCCGTCGCTATATCTTCGATGACTTAACGACGGAATGGCGAACTTTGCTAGCCCTCAAAATAAAAATAAATTGTCAGCTTTTTGATGGCAATCAGTCTGTACTTAGCCGATAATCCGTCGCTATTAGCAACGGACGTTATCCGTCTCTAATGGTCCGTCGCCAAATGGCTGTATTTTGGTAGTGATACTTGCCCTACTTACTATGGACCTGAAGATGGCTTAGCTACTTTAGGCCCCGACTCTCAGGAGTGATCGAGAGACTAGTTAGTAGACTTGGTTTAGTTTTCATGTTTAGAACTTGAATTGTAATAACTTGAGATATTGACTTGTTTGAGATTTGTTGGAGATATTATTATTTAGTAGTTTATATTTTGTTGTTTAATCTTTTAGTTATAGACTTCTGTGTTATCTTATCGTGCTTAGTCTATGATTGAGTTTTACTATATGTATACTTGTCCTCCATTCGGAGTTGAGATTATGACATGTATATTATATATTTGTGTGAGTTGTTAGATAGTGACCTAGTACAGCGTTCTACCGCCGATTCTGCGATGTAAGCTGGGCGTTGTTACGCACTTGTACCCTTACACTGGGTACGGATCGTGACACATTTTTAGTGGTGTTCCATGCAGGTCGATATTCGCATTAGTGCGATATCGTGGTAGTGCGACGACTTAGTCGTACTGCTA